>VYXC01001935.1:298991-316036 GCA_013397175.1 Platysteira castanea
CGCTGAGGGGTCGAGGAGAAGGGCCTGGCCCCACACTGCTGCGCTGAGGGGTCGAGGAGAAGGGCCTGGCCCGGACCCAGGCCTGGGCCTGGGCCTCAGGCCCCCTACCCTCGACCACCCCTCAGCTCTTGAGTCCAAAGACAAAGAGGAAACTCCCACCCTGCCTGGGTTTTATATATGCAAAACCGCGAAATCAACTGGCTCAAAAGTCTGTCCATCACGCAGGTTCAACCCATTACACTCTTAATTTAAAAAGATATTTAGGTTTCCTAATCTGAATACTATAATTTCATGATAGAATTGTGATTACAATGCTGATAATGCTTTCCAAGTGAGTGTTTAATTATTTGGGGTGGATTGAACCAAATGTTCTGGAAGAAAAAGAGGACAGAGAATACAATATCACTCACTTGATATTTTGGTGTCACTATGGACTTCACTCACTTATTCTGACCTGGAATCTCAAACAGCCTTCTGCAGATGCAGAACATACCTGCTCACCTACAGCCTGGATATTCCATATGCAGAAAGAGAAATTTAACTGGGTAACCAATCCCACACACAAAGTCCACTTCCTACATACATCTGCAGTTACTTACACCTAATCACATCAGTCTAAGTCTACTTAGAAAATTACTTACCTTCTCAAGTTGCCTATGCAAGCATAGGAAATTGAAGCTATAAATGTCCCTTACCCCAGTAGTTTGGCCACATAATATGCACTTCCCATTTAACTTCTCACATTGATTTCCACTTGAATAGGAACTACAACTCTGTTACTTTAAGAGACAATCTATTTTTTGCACAAATATCATGCAAAAGCAAAATATTAAGGACATTTAATGAAGCCCCATCCTCAAAATATACTGGAAATTGGACAGATTACAAAANAATAATAATAAATCATTTTGAAAACCTTCAGAGAAGTACATCTGAGTATTCACTGCTTTGTATTGGTACTTAAATACACAAATGAAACCTGTGGAACTAAATATACATATGGGGTCATCCTGAAACTTGAAAAAGTGTGGAGAAAGCCTCCACTGAAAGAGTTCAGCTTCTTCTGAAAGACAGTAGAAAACTCCAGCCAAGTTTTATAACGGTCTAGTGAAACAGTCACAGTAATTGAATCTTTCTCCAGCATAAAAAACTTGATGGCTTGTAACCCAGTACTGCATCAGGCCATATGTGCTGCATCATTAAAAGCAGTTAANGATTTCAGGCTGTACAATAGTAAAATTAATCCAGTGGAGGAGAATAAATTAGGTTAGGAGCTTGATTATTGCTGTTTAATGCCAGAATAGCAGATCCTGATGGAGACTCCTATTTTTATAAACTATATATTTCATTCTGTCATTTTTTCCTGCTTTACAAATAATTTTCAAAATCTAATGTTAGACACACTACTCAAAATTGAATAGTTCAGGCACATAATTTGGAAAACTGAGCCAGGAGACTTCCGGGTGGAGAGCTTTTCATTTAAGAGTGTGTTTGTCATTTGGCTAAATCAGATGCAGGCAATATAAGTATCACCAGCTGAGAAGTCTTACAATAGTAATAATAATAATAATAATAATAATAATAATAATAATAGTAGTAGTAGTAGTAGTAGTAGTAATAGTAATAATAGTAATAATAGTAATATTAGTAATATTAATAATAATAAATCATTTTGAAAACCTTCAGAGAAGTACATCTGAGTATTCACTGCTTTGTATTGGTACTTAAATACACAAATGAAACCTGTGGAACTAAATATACATATGGGGTCATCCTGAAACTTGAAAAAGTGTGGAGAAAGCCTCCACTGAAAGAGTTCAGCTTCTTCTGAAAGACAGTAGAAAACTCCAGCCAAGTTTTATAACGGTCTAGTGAAACAGTCACAGTAATTGAATCTTTCTCCAGCATAAAAAACTTGATGGCTTGTAACCCAGTACTGCATCAGGCCATATGTGCTGCATCATTAAAAGCAGTTAAAGTAAACAGATAAGCAGGAAATCCAGTCTGGCTTTACAAATCTAGAGTGCAATCAGCTACTTCCACAAGCTTGGTGAAGTGACCCAGAGTTCAGCAACCTGAACAATGAAAAATGTTTACGCATTTTACTTATAAATTGTCCTTCACTGAATGCTTGAGGCATGCAAATAAAATGCTTTGTTTGTAGGTTTGTGACTTTGGGAGAACAAGTATTCTTAATCCATAATAAATATATATTTTAAAATCTGTTCTTTAAAACACTGAATACCTTAACAAGGAAATAGCAGCCTGTACTGGAACAAATAGGGCAGTACAGCCATGTGGTACCAAAAACAATGGTAAAAGTACTGACTGACTGAGGTGAAAACTGAACTCCTGCCAGTCTGGATCTAAAATTCTTCCAAGGGGGTCAAAAATAACCTGAGTTTGTTACTTCTGAAAATCCAGTCAGCCTGAACCTGACACAATTGGGAACAGCCAGCATTTGACAGGAGAGGAAGGAGGTCCTCCTTGTGTCCAGGTCATCCGACAGTCAGAGGCTCTTTTAGGCTTAAGTGCTGATCCTGCAGGCAAAGGCATCTTAGGAGTGCTGATGTTTGCAACACCCTTTACTGGCTGATCCCAAGCCACAGAACCACAGAGATCAACCTTAAAACCTGATGTTGAGAGCTTGGTGAAAAAAAAAATTGTTTACAAAAAAAAGTTTCATTCATTTTAAAATGTTGAAGCTCCTTCTTGGTGTAACAAATTCTCTTCATTTTGGGGCCTGTCTTCTTTCTCACACAGTTTTGGAAAGAATATCCTCATTTTCTTCTCTGCAGCCACCAAAAAAATCCTGAGAACCTGGAACAGTGTTCCTATTTCAGGTCATACCTGCAGTGACAGACCATAAAGATCTTTTACCAAATGAGTAAGCAGAGGCTTATATTTTATTAAAGCATAGGGTATTAATGAAAATCAAGAAATATCAACAAAAAACAAGTAGCCTGTTTTTCAGTCATTTTATTAAACAGATATTAATAAAAGAAATATATTAATTAATGGAAGAAGCACAATTTTTACCTAATTTAGGGTACAGTCAGCCAATGTGACTGACTGTAAATGATTGATATCCAGAATGCATAGTCTTGTTCAAATGGTCTCCTGAAACCAGAACAAAACATCTAAATCTGAGCCAAAATTAAACATTCTGAGAAAGAAACAGGAACAAGGCTAGTTATTTGTAAGGCAGATGTTATATATTGGTATTTTAAACTGATTGTTATTTATTTTGCCTGATAGCAAGCCTGCCATTTTCGTATAGCTTTTGGGGGGTTTTTTACCAGTTTTATGCCATTGGGTAGTATCTACTGATGAAATGCAGTCAGAAGAGCTTTCTGTGTAATTGCACTTTCAGTGAAGCAGTCAGATCCTCTTCTTCAGCACTTGCTTGCTCTCACACCCACATACTCTTATTCGTATGCAGTGTCTTATCTCTTGCTGTCTGGCCTGTGAATTATGTGTCTGCTTTTATGTTTTCTGCCAGTGTTTGCTCATCACTGGTTGGTCATTTTTCACCTCCTCAGTTACACAGTCATCCCTGTTACTACTTGTACTTCCATGATAGAAAATGAAAAGTATGTCCCTTCAATATTTAACCCTGCTTGTGCTAAAAGAGGCTGAGGACTATTCTAATCTCAACATGTGGGGGTTTCTTTCCTGATCAAGATAGATCTAAAGCTGAAAAATTAGGTAATGTTTCCATAGTATATTGTTACTAAAATTATCAGGGTCAGCAACAGTCTTGGCCTCTGTCTGTGAAATACTGGGCCATAATAGATCACTGTGAGGTTAAGTCTGCTCTTCCGTATTATGGTGCACAGCAGGCTGAGTGGGGGAGAGACAAATTAAATGGAAATGCACACAAGTGTGTGCAAATCAGAGAGCACTGCAGGGCAGCAAATGGCTTCCTGAAAGCAGCAAGAAGCACTTAATCAGAGGGACCATGTGAGTGGCAGGAATTACTTGCTCCCTTAGCTGAGAGATGTGAGAGCATCTGCTCCAATGCTGCCATTAAGTCACCATAAACACGCTCCATTCCCTGCCATGCAGCACTAAGAATCAGATACTGACGCAGTGACTGTCTTTCTGGTATTGCTGCCAAAAATACTTCAAGGGCATGTGTGAGTGGAGAAAAAACCCAACAGTTTGCTTTTCAGACTGAATTACCAGCACAAAAATACATGCATTTTAATGAAAATTCTGTATGCATAGCAAAGTGATGAAGGAATTGAAATACTTGTAGGATTTCCAGTAGTATATCCTAAGAGGATTCCTCTATTTACTGTGACTTCTATTAATAAATTAATTGCTAGCAAATTTATCATGCATTGTGTGCACAGATCTCCAATTGTCTTTGGCGGTACGTTTCTTTAAAACCCTTTGTTCTTGACAATACCAGAAAAGTCTCTAGGCATGCCAGAAATAGTAATATTTATTCAAATTCCTTGGCTCCAACTGAAAGTTAAGAGGAAAAAAAGACAGTTAACCATTTGCTAGTAAAACACCAGTATTGCTTACAAAGGCAAAAAGACTTAAATACCTACTTTTTTATGAAATGCTGACTTGTAGAAACAGATATGCCAGAAACCTTGCCAGAATATATCTCCCATCCTGTTTGTTTTTTTTTTTTTTACTGAAAATTGATTGAGAGAAATGAATGCATTCTCCAGATCACAGACTCTTTGGCAGCAGTTACCAGAAAAAGATTGATCACATGAGAACAAACCCATCTCCATCTGGGAAATGGGTGCCATGGGTTCCGTGCCCATGGCAGGGGGGTTGGAACCAGATGAACTTTAGGGTCCCTTCCAGCCTGAACCACTGTATGACTGTGTGAAATTACAGTTTGACAGCCCGCTTCCCACAGCGAACCACTGTGGCCAGACACAGGTGGGACTCCAGCTTCAGAAGCACGAGGCTGTCTGACCTGACCCCAGGGGCCAGCCACACCCCTCCAGGGGGTAGCTCAGGGGGGAAAGAAATCCCCCCTTGCTCAGCCAGGGCACTAGCAGCCTGTCAACATGGATGAACCTGAGCTGATCAGAGGCACACTTACATGGTCAACTAGCACGACGAAACTGCCCAGTCCTCAGAGAGCTACAGGTTTTAGTAAGGCACGTGCTGGATCATAGCTCCTTATTTCCAGCTGACACTCAAGGAAAAATATCACCTGAGGCAAGGTCAGAGGAATGCCATATAGGACAACTTCTGAAACATCTGCAGTTAAAGTTTTAAAAAGCACTAAAGCCTAAAAAAAAAGAAGTTTAAAGTTGCCTGTCTGCAGATTGGAGTTAAATCACAAGTCACTCTGCAACTTGTTTCTCAGGAAGTCTCTGTGAACAATCAGCAAATTTGCTGCTGGGAAGTATAAAAGGTAACATATCCACGACTATGGTTCCCATTCCTGAAATGACTGTGCTGCCAGCTGTGGTCTATAACCCCTGTTAAGTGCTGTATAACCCTGTATTCAGTGCTGAAAATGCCATTTCTTTCCTAAGAGCTAGAATTAGGGTGAGAACATCCAGGCAAAGACTGTCTGGTCTGAAATAAAGACCAACACTGTAGAAATGAACAGGCAAAAATTCACTGTCATTTTCTGCAGTGTGCAGCAGTTAAGTGTTCATCCCCAACCTTGTGAGCCTGAAAATGCACTGGAAGCCCAGTTGAATAAAATCACTAGTATAGAGCATGGAACAGTGTCTCATACTGCTTTAGAATGCAACTGTGTAGTTAAACAGTGCTGCTGGTGAGACCCTCTTTTATAGAACCAAAACCAAGGGCTGTGAGCAACCTGTGGACAAGACACCTTGGGTTTTCTGAAGTGACCTGTGCTGCCAGCACTCTTCTGACCAGGCACTCATTTTTAACTGTATGGAGAGAAGACTGCCCTAAATGAGGCTTACTCCTTGCAAGCAGACCCACCTGAAAATGTATGAGTCTTGGGATTTACAGAGCAAAAGTCTAGAAATATCTAGGTATTTTAATACAGTTTGACAGGCTCAGAGGGGACACATACTTTCTTTCTCTCCCATTCTCTTCCATAGTCACTAATAAAAGGCCTTAATTTTTCACCTTCCAGGTCACTGGAGTGCAGACAGGCCACTTTTAACAATTCATATTTACATTTTGGTTTAAAAAAAATGTGCCATTCTGATCATCTATGTCAAATACTTGACAATAACTGCCTAAAATTTGAAAAATTCTCCTCACATGACACATGAATTTTCCTGAGGGCTGAAAGCTTTTTAGGACATGTCTTTTACATGAGTACTACATTGCCAAATATCACCTTCTGTTATCTGCAATTTTGGAGGATGTGATTGAGTTCCACTGCACTTGAAGAGAAGAAAACCAAGCTGTTTTTCTCTAGCTCTGGAGACTGAAACCACTGAAGTGACATGGTTCTCTAATGCAAGAGCCAATTTCTATAATGAACATCTCGAAAACAAATCCCAAACCTTTCATCACCTTGAATATATTCTAGGACAGACAAATCTGTGTTATCTCACACTTGTTATTTTGACTTCAGAAACATCATGGGTTCAAAAAGTGGAACAGCTGGACAAATTTTTAAAAATAAGATAAGAAGGAAAAGGAAAAGGAAATCACAGCAAAGCTGATGGAATGTTCAATTGTGGAAGGATCTGGAGAAACACGAAAACAAGCTCTTCCCTACCCCAATGGGCTGATTCCTGGTGCCCGGGTTTATGTACCAGTCATGACTTTTCCAGCTTTGCAAGGGATGCTAACACAGTGAGCCCTTGCCTTTCCCTCCGCTCTCTGGCACGGGGGACAGTCATGGCAGGGAGAGGGTAGCACAGTTCAGGAGGCAGCGAGGCCTGGGAAACCCTCATCTCCCCAGGGATGCCTCTCCCAGCTGGCTTCCCTCTCAAGGGTCCCACTGTGCCTCCACATCATTTCCCACTGCTGCTGCAAGACTCTCAAATGCTTTGCTGTGGGCAGCTAGCAAAGTACCACCTTCAGGAGGTGAGCAAGGAGGAAGAGCTATTCCAAGTGCATAAGGCGTAATTCCAGGTAAAGCTCTCTGTGCTGCTGAGTAAACAGTCTGGCTTATCCTGCACAATTGCTTCCTATCTCCCTGTGAGATAAGGACTGGGGCAGTCCGTTGGGACGGTGACCCAAGGTCTTTTCCAAAGCACTACAGATAAGACAAAATTGAAACCGAAAGAGATTACATTTCATTTCCTAGCTGCTGCCAGAAGTTGTGATCCAGTGTGAAAGACTCTGTGTGTGCATACACATCCACATCCTCTGTGCTACGGCGAGTGGTCAGTGTCTGGTGTTGCCAGTAATTGTTGTTTTGCCTTTCAGGACAAAAGCTCCAGAAAGGAGAAGGCGCTGAAGCATGATTTTAGTCTGGGGATGCAATTACCTACTTCCACTTCCACTTTTTTTTTTTTTTTTTTTTAAGTCAGTAGCTTTCTAGCAAGTTTTAGAAGTGCTAAAACTTATGCCAAATCAACAGCATGCAGTTGTGGACATGCACCTCTGAAAAGTGAAAGAAGCCCTTCTTCCTGAGCCACTCATTCTCAGCAAAATGCAAAATGTAATTGTGAAAAAGGAGTGTGAAAATTCTGCTAAACCAGACCTTTACATGATCTACTACCTTTCATTATGCAAAATTGTAGGTTAAAATCACAGATTTGGTGGGTTATTTTTCTGTAATTAAACAAATCCTTTCTCAGGCAAGCACAACACGTTCTGAAAAAAATTATTACTGCAAATGTTGTGTGTATACTATTCTCCTTTCCTCTTTCCATGTTTTTCATTCAAATTAACTTTTACCATTTCCTTTTGTTTAAAAAAAGTATATAAGTAGTAATAAATACTCTAAAACAACATGAAACTATCTTTCATATTTCAACTTTCATCTTTCAACTACTCTCAAAAAGAGTAAAAAACAATCTCGCACAACATTTAATTAAAATATGATGTTAATATTTAAGAACACAAACAGGAAAGTACCCCCGTCAGATGAAAATCCCTTGAGCTATTACAATTTTCTCTAATTCAACAGACATAAAATACGGTAGCATAAAACTAATTTCATGCTGCCAGATAAATCAGCATGTCATGCCCACATTACTACGTGTTCTTGTTAAGTAAATGTTCACTTGAAACAAAGTATACACTACATTATTTTTTAAAAAGTATGTAGAAATGCATGTATATATATTATGTGGCATTTAATGTAATTACAACTGAGCTGAATTTTGCATGAAAATTGGGATTCCCCTAACTTTCAAACCTCTGCAACAATAATTTCAGCCTGCAAACATCAGCCCCACAGTCAAGAACTCAAAGGAGAGCTTTATATCAAGGATTCAGTTGACTCATCACTTATTTTCACTTCATGGGAACATTTTGCTTCATTTGCAGTAAGAATCTAAAACAGAGAAACATATTTCCAAACACAGAGGTGAAGTAATTTTACACGTTTTTACCAGCTATCTCTTTTGTTACATGCATTGGTAAAGATGGCTTTTTAGCTTAAGATTGTTTTCACTAATTGTTAACAAATGTCATCCTACCTACGATGCTATTCAATAAATGTGTACTTTAGAGGTTTCTAGGGAATGTTTATTGGGAAATGTATTTAAAACCATGCTTTTTGATAAAACATATGTACATCAGTGAATTCAAGACAGCCTCAGTTTTAATTATGTTTTTTATATTTTTTACCTATTAGTCCTCTTTTATTCCTGAATATATTAAAGCAATCTCTCGAGGTATTTTTTATAAATTCCAGAATAGCTTGTATTTTTTAATATCCCTTTAGTTAAAAGCTTGTTTTCCTTACTCTTTTCATATTCCATGGAGATTTTTTAAAGTTTCAAGTTTATATAATTGTTAATTTAAAAATTGCTGTTGACTTATGTTCAGTGTTATTACCTGTATTCAGTTTTCATATGCTTTCTTGTCATGCAGATAAACCCCAATAATTCTGGAAATCTTCCAGTTGTATCAACACCACTGGCACATATTGAAGTCCCATTTGTCATAACAATGATCTTAATAAGTTTGTCGTGTTCCAGTGAAGATTCCCAGAGGGAGCCCAAAGTACACGGCAAAGGCTACAAAGGCCTTATTTTAGAACTTGTTTGTGGGTTGCCCTCATTTGGGGATACTGTCCAGCCATCAGAACATCAACACTTCACAGCACTCTGCAATATCCAGCTGTCACATTCTCAGCCTCTGACTCCTCTTTGATATCTCCTCTTTGATTAATTTGTTGTCTCTGGCTGTGGGGCTGACTGGTGGTGCCCAGGCTCCCACAGTAGCAGCTCCTCAGCTGCTGGTGACCAGGAGCAGCCTGGGGTCGGTCAGGAGATCCACACGCTGTGGAACCTCACTTCAGGGGAAGGCTGACAGCATGGAGAAGTCACAGCATGAGCTCCCAGCTCCTGGATGTGTGACACATGAGATGTTCTACAGACATCAGAACAATCTGTACCAAAATGCTTTAACTTAAATTGCTTAGCTGGACTTTAACTCACACTTCAGTTTCACAGCAGAATGCACTGTTTGGTTAGGTTACAGGGTCAGCATGGGAGAGCCAGGTTACCTTCCTTCCATTGTATTCTGCTCATTATCCACTGTGCTGGGTACTGAGGCATTGCAATTTTATTTTTGTAATGATTCAGCTCTCATATTGGGAGTTAGCATCTTCTTATATAGTTCTTTTTCCCCCTGCAGTTTTTCATGAGCTTCATTCAAATTCCACTGAATGAGAGTAGTGCCCAAATGAAGCCGTGATACATTTTTAATAATAACATTTTTCAACCACGGTTTTGGCTGCCTTTATAAGATAAATTTTAACAAACAAAAGAGAAAATTTGTAGTCATTCAATCTATTGTAAGGAAAACTAACAGAGGCAAGCTGCTAACAGGTACCTACTACTCTGGATGTCTTCTCTGATCACTGAAGTCAGGATGCCTTTTTTACATTATATGTATTTTCTTTTTCTCTAAATAAATATGTACAATGCTGAGTCTGAGGTTCCCAAATCTCACAGGTTAACCATCATTTGTGTTTACATAATGACCTTTAGTACTGCTGTCTGTACCATGATTACATCTATACCTATCAGAGACTTCTAATTTTCACTCATTGCTTTAGTAAATATTGATTATCTATAACTATTTTTGATATCCAGGTATGCATTGAGAACTTATGGATTTTGCATAAGCAAATTGTTAACAGAGAGCCTTCTAATATAGAGAAGACACGGAGAATTATGTAGTGTAATAATCAGAATGTGAAATTTGGGATTATGTGCACAGTGAGAAAAATAAATACTGAAAGCAAAACAATAAATATTTTAAACTAAAAGACTGCCTTGAAACACTAACAGAGAGGTAGAGAGGTAGCTTATTTGATTAAACTGAATGTATGAGAGTATTTTATAGTTTCTGTAAACATGATGTTCTGTGTAAGTACACTTTTAGCCTTAGAGAAACAACAGTCTGAGGTTGCATTTGACTCACTGGGATAACAGATGCCTTAAACATCCTCCTTTACTACCTTTAATGGTTGAATTGGACAGCTTCCTGTCTGTCAGAAAGAAACCTTCTTTCCCCATGGACCTGTTCTTTCATAAAGGTCAGCACACCCTCTGCTTTGCCTTTGTCATTTAAAAAAAAAGTCTGTAAGTGTACCAGTATATTTGCTAACCCTTGACTTCCTAAGGGTTTTTTTGCCCTTTTTTTAACCAACTAAAAAAAAAGAAAGGAGAACAAATTAAAGATACTTCTCATTAAAAATGTTTGCTTTATGATTTTGTAATGTTTATATAACAGCGATCTTCAAAAAAACCCCCGTATTGGTGTTTTGAAAGTATTTCTTCCCTTGTCAGACAAAAAGTTACTTTTACTTAACAATTAAGGCACTTGCTAAGATGCTACTCAAACTTATTTCTTCTCGTGTAACTATTTTGTCATGATTGCTAACATTAAAAAGAGAATAAATGACTCTTAAGGGATATTTACAATGAAAGAAGCTGGCTGAAGGAAAATCTGAGTGGACTTCCAATTGCTGGGCACAAGATATTTTAAATGCATTTTGGTTCTATATGGTCTTCCAGTTGTCTGCATTAGCTGTCAACCATAAATTGACTATAAATTTTAGCTACATGTTACTTGGTGTCTGACCTTACTGGTGATGCACTTTGTATTTTTAAGAATCAGTAATAATTCATACAGCATGCAAATCTAACAAAGAAGCCTGAGTATAATCTTGCTCAGTGTAATTTGAGGGGGCACTGTGAGGCACATGCAAATGTCAATATTATTCTCTATATGTAAATATTCCCTTTGTTTGTATAATCCTCATGGGTATCATGTTTCAGTACTTGGCTGCTTCTAGCAGACCAAAGTACTAAGTGATAGACAGATGCCAGTAATATATATTATAAGAAGCCTTCGAACAAGAAAAGCTTTTTGGTCTTGGCAAAACTGGTCACCAAATTCAGTTTCTGGTTATGATTAGGTCAGTTTTACATATGACACGTGATGTTTTCAGGAGTCAAACAAACAAGTTACTGCCTAGTGCTTCACCCTTCTCCCACAGCCCCCACTACAGCACAGGTATGAGAAAGACACGCTGACAATTCCACCCGGGGGTGTGACGCAGCAAGTGTTTGTACATCCATACACATTCACACCCCTCCCCAGATAAATGAAAACCATACTTTACAATCCAGAACATGTCCCTTGCCTTATGACAAAACTTTTCATTCACTCTTTTAACCAGCTATTAATGCCCCTCAGCTCTGGCAATCAGGTCCATCAGACCACGTCCAGGCCAAACAAGACTAACGGGACACACACAGTGGATCCCAGAGGCGAGGCAGCTGTGTGAGGGGACCTCATCCATGTCTGTAAGTAACTGAAGGGGAGATGTCAAGAGAATGGTTCCAGACTCCTCTCAGTGGTGCCAAGCAATAGGAGAAGAAGTAATGGGAACAAATTGATGCACAGAAAGTTCCACCTGAGTGTGAGGAAAAACTTCTCAACTCTCAGCTGACTGAGCACTGGAACACCTTACCCAGAGAGGCTGTGGAGTCTCCCTCACTGGAGATATTCAAAAATCATCTGGACACAGTCCTGTGGCATGTGGTCTGGGATGACCATGCTTGAGCAGGAAGGTTGGACCAGATGACCAGAAAGCTGTGGTTCCTTCCAACCTGACCCATTCTGTGATTCTGTAATTGAGGGGTTTTACCTCTCTTTCACACACACTACTTGTCAAATCCTGAAATTTTTCTACTTATGCCTGAAGAACAGTGGTTTTTGCTTTGTAAAATCCAGTGATGCAATAAACAATAGTTTTCCCTGTAAAAATGAGACTGCTCTTGCTTGATATTTTTTACTTTAAAACAATGACATTTTTATAGTTTGCTCATTTAAAAGTTTTCCAAAATGTTTCATTTTCTTTATGTACCTACAGGCTTTCCTGCTTGCAGACCTCTGTCTCAGATTTTGGACACTTGTTGACCCAGAAGCCTCCCTGAAAAGGCATCTTCACAGGCCCCCCTCGGTGTACAGCCTTGCTCAGTTAGCTCCACATTTCCAGCATGGGATTCATTTTAGGTTTCGTGTGTTCAACCAGCAGTTCCAGCTGACCTCCTTAAGGAGCACTTACTTGCCAAAAGAAGTTTTTTTAGCAGTAGAATTTTTTAGTATCACTGACTCTTATTTCAGATCAGTTAAATTTTATTGCAGTCAATTTCAAAACTCCAAGTTATTCTGAAATCCATTATCACCCGCTATCTGGCTTTATAAGTCTGTTTTTTTTCCATGTAGCACATGTATTCCTAGAAGAAGGATTCCAATTAGAGGCTTTGCTATTTTGTTAGTCTTTAAGTCAGTAGGAAGTACATCTTCGCACATGCAACTCGATGGAAAAAGTATTCTTACTTTCTACTGCACTGCCAGGCACTGAATATTTTAATTCCAGTTTCACCTCCCAGTTTGCCCCCTGCATTTACTGCCTCAGCTAAGCACAATAATAAACTCCAAAAGCATATAAAAGACTGTCTTCTTTGCCGATTATCCCAACAGGGCTAACAGCAATGAGACACTCGTGTCTTTGCACAGCCATAGCAGAATTTCTTTCCACTGCTGGTAATTCCTCAGCACGGCACACATCGAGCGTAAAGGAAGGAGAAGGAGGAGGAGGAGGAGGCGGGGATGGCAGCCGGGGTGGATCAGAGCGTGTCCCTTGCTGCCGTGCCCTGGGCTGCCCTGATGCAAGCGGGGCACAGCCCGCTCAGCAGCAGCTCGGTGGGTGCCAGCCTTGGGTAAAGCACTGCCTCGGCCAGAGGGCGATGGCAGCGCCTCGGGTCGAGCTCAGGCTGCATTATTCCACAGGGTTTACTGCTGACATTTTAGAGACAGTTCTGGCTCCCTCTCGTGGAGCATGAGTCACAGGCAAGGTTTTCCCATGCACTAGTTACACGTTTACGCATTCCTGGCCCTAAAGTTTATAAAATAATAAGATAAACCTTTTCATTAAACAGATTAAAAGGATCTCACACTCCGATATCTTAAAAAAAATATAATTCCTTTATCTGCACTATCTTCCTGCACCAAACTACAACACTCACCAGCCTTGTGCTCCAATTCTTCATCAAAATGCAGCAAAGCTCCAGAAGGCTCCTTTCCTTCCTCAGCAGTTCCCTGACTCTATCTCTCTGATATTCACCTTCCACCTCTAGCTTCTGCATGCACCAGACCTGAAGATGGAAGATGCTTTTGCCAGAGTCCTCCCTCAGCACACAGCATCACACAAAGGTCTACCTCTAGGATAAACAGAACCCATACTGAAGATAGTATTTCAATTTCATTCTTGTGGTTGTTTTCTGAGATGTCTCAGTATTTTTTTCACAGCACCTCTTTCATATGAATGAAATAAAAAGTGACATTGTTATGTGGTAAGAATAGCTAATGTCAGATATAGAAGTAATGCATACTTTCCTTTTCTTCCTTTGTGTTTCAATTCAGCTCTCCATGGATCCATAAAATATGAAGATGACATCATCTTACTCAATGCTCATGTTTATTTGATGATTCTTCATTATCTGAAGTCCTTTATTTCCTTCATTAACCAGAAGAAAATGCAAAGTGAAACAAGAACCAGGAGGAGAAAAAAGCATTATTTAGATTTAAATCTAAGAGGAACCCACGTTGTGTTTGACTGGTGAGATAATACCTTGCTGTTTCACTTCTACATTGAGTTTTCTATGTGATTTTTATATGAGGTATTAATTGGTATGGCATATCAAAATATGCAGCATTTTTTAAGGTCAGAGTTCTACCATGTGCCATGTTCATCACTGCACTCAAAGTACAGGCCACAACAGAAGAAGTCAATTTTTTGTACAAAAACTGTTTTTAAAAAAGCAAGCCTTATAGATATAAAAAGCAAAGTGATGGCATTACAGGCATAACAGGATTGTTCTGCAGCACTTAAAATGCCGTTCATTAGTCTTACTGTTCATTACTAAACTAAAGCAAGTAAGTTTTACATGACGTGTTTTATTTTTGTCTCTGAATGGTAATAGATATTACAACTGGTAAGTTAAAAAAAAAATCCACAAGACTGTCAGTAAGAGAGGTGTATGTCTTTACACAGAAGCATGCTCCAGAAGACTGTTATTTACATTTTTCCAGGCTTTGCAGGCCTCCACTGAAGCAGTGAAATGTTTCCAGCACAGTAAAATGTTGTGTTTCCCTCCATGACAGCAAAGAGAACAAATGCAACAGCTGCTTCCTAGGAAAGTGCAGCCAAAATGAGTAATATGGGTGCTCGTGGAGAAAGAGTGGACACCGCCTATGCCTCTCACATGTATTCTAGTCTTGAAAATGTTTATGTAATCCCCATCCAATCCATGGCAGGCTACTTGATTATCCCAGGTTGAACTGTTTGGTTAGCCTAATCCTTAGCTGTGTAAGCACTCATGAAAGCAATAAAGTAAATAATAATAATAATGCTAAGTAGTGTTCCTTGAGAGAATGTAATAATTTTGATTTGAAACTTCTATACAAGTAAAAGCTGACAGAGACAACAAACATCTTTAGAAAATTCCTGCTCCTCATAAATTGAGGCTGTTATGATAGTTATACTTTTTCTCTTACGTTTGTTATGTGTTTTATTTTCACTTTTAATTTTCAGAAAAAGAAGTGTCCCTTGTAAAGAATCTAGTTTGTAATAACACAAATCTGTGAAAACACAAATGACACTCAGTCAATAAGAATTCGTTCATTTCAATAAGAACTCATTTCATTATGGTTCTTGTGACAAGTCTTTGGAATATTTTCTTTCAGTATTTTGAGGCAGCTCACAATCAGCAAGTTCACATCTACCAGGAACTTACCCTCTTACTCAGACGAACTGGAAGAATTAAGTGGCAAACACTGATTCTGCCAGTATTGCTGATTCTCCGCCAGCCGAAGCTCTCAGCAATGATGACTTGTACAGAATTACACTTTTTTTGGCAAAAATATTTTTAAAATATGATATGAAAGGATAAAAAAAAAAAGCAAAAACAAAATGAAAACCCAAGTGTGCCTCATTATTCCACCCTTGAACATAAACATAAATTACATAATGGAAATTGTTCCATGCCTAACAGGAAATTTGCAAGAGGCTTACAGCAATTTCAAAAACAATGCATGTGTCTCTCTAAAACCTTCCAAATTCTGACAAAATCAAAACTTTAGGCTTCTTACCATCATTACAGGGCAAGAAAATATTTTATTTGTATGTAAGGAATCAAATTATATAATAATTGCTTTTCACAAGGCAACCATTGATTTTAAGATGAGTGATCAGTTCTTGGGGACAAAGCATAGGCTAGACATAACCAAGAGTTACCATTTAACTCTTTAAATAATCATCAAAATCAAAGAAATGCTCTTTTCTCTCCCCAGAAAGCTACTCTTTTTAACTCCCAACTTCAAAGAATCAGAAAATACATTAGTGCAGCTTTGCTAAATCTGTTCTTGCTTTTAATAATATAGGAGATATAAAAGAGTTTGTATCAAAAAAAAAAAAGTGAGTATGAGAGACATACTTTGAAAATCTTTTCTATAGGACTGAAAGGTACTATTGGGTCATTTTATTTGTCTCCAATAGCCTCCCTAGCAACAGTATTTTCATATTGTTACCACACTTTTTTTTTTTTTTAATCTCTGTTTATCTCTGCCTGAACACAGGATAAAGGCTAAAACACAGAATGTATGGGGGGTTTTCCCCTTGTTTAGGAGACATCTTCCAGGATGTAGTCTGAAGTTGTTTGCAAACTACACGCATCAATCACCCATTGGTTTATTCAGCATCAATTACCCATTAGTTTATCTAGCTCTTTCCCATTGCGCGCAGTCTCTAGATTTACCCTTGAGTAAATCCTATTCTCCCTCTTTAGTAGGCAATAATCAGCCAGTTTGCTCCCTTTTGCACCAAAGGATCTCTGCCCCCTTGATATCAAGTGTCTGTATTGGTTCTTGCCAACTTCTATTTTTCTTGCATATGCTCCAGTTGTCTTCTTCCAGATCTAACAGCACCTTAACACTAATATTTCCTCTATTCATGGGAAATGTCTTTACTGATGATCAGCCAATTCTCTCTGCCTAGAAATGAGAGAGTGACCTGGCATGTTTATTCCTTAAAATAAGTCCTTAAAATTCCTTGAAATACAAGCTGGCAAAGGAATGAAAACAAGCAGTCCTTCTACAAAACACTCCACACATCTGTACTAGTGACAGAAATGTAGGAATCTGACTGGAAGCCCCTAAATGTCTGAAATACTACATGTGGTTGGCAGGGCCAGTTAGCACAGCTGAGAATGGATTGGGTAATTGATGTAGGCTGAATGTGTGGCAGAGCAAGCCTGGATGTGGGGGAAGAAACATCCTGTTACCTTGTGCCAGGAGAGCACCCCCTTGGCAGAGTGGTAGTGGGAAGTGTTACGTTGGAAGTGGCCTGGTGTGGAGGTCTGCCCCCC
>VYXC01001937.1:0-80799 GCA_013397175.1 Platysteira castanea
CCGAGCGCCGCCGGGCCGGCGCAGCCTATGGGAGCGCGGGGGGCGTTTGAACGCGGGGAGCGGAGCAGGCCGGGACCGCCACCGGCGCCGGGACCGCCCCGAGCGCTGCGGGGGCTGCGGGACGGGGCGGCTGCGGGAGCTTAGCAGGGCCCGTGTCTGCGCTCTCCGCGACGCTCAGTCCTGCAGCGCTCACGGCGAAGGGATTCTCACCCCCCTGGAGCCGGCCGCAGAACTGGGATGTCGATCAGCGCGGGCTCAAACCTGCTTTTGCGTTTGCCCATTGTTTGAAGGGGCGGGACATTAGTTTTCAAGTTCCTTAATTGTACATTTTGTTCTTGAGATAAAAGCAATAAAGACACAAAAAGAAAACAACTTGGGAGATTTGCTTTGCTTTAAGGTGGTGACTACATAGCCTTAGTATTTCCTATAGCACCATGAACTGCTGCCTGTGGCTTTGAAAAATAAACTTTTCCCAGTATTTTAGACAAAGCGTTTTTAGTGTCTTTTACAAAGTAAGTATTTACTTGAGCACTAAGAGAAATACTGGTTGCATTTTTTTCCATTTAAAAGGAAAGGCTTTTTAAAGATGTTATTTTACTTTTGGGTGTTGGATGCCCAACCCATGCTCGATGAGGCTGTCTCAAAATGCACCTAGAGTTCTGACTTGACGGTCATGCCACAGAAAGCTGAGCACACTCCCAAATTTTGTAGGGCCAAGTCGTAAGTTAGCCAAATGACTTCCAGAAACATCACCCGTTGAAGTACTACAAACATCAGTGAAGGATGGCACACTCTGTTTATTAGCCACATCACTATGGTCCACAGTTTACGATGTTGATTAATTTCCTCTTTAGAATTAGATTAGAGCCCTAGTGGCATGGCTAATCAGGTACATAAGGTTCCAGTGAAAGGAACGTAGGTGAGAAAAAATCCCAAACCAAAACGGGAATACTTTGCATTCGCTTTGCAAACATTCCATGAGATATACATGACAGTAAAAGCCATGGTATCAGGGCCACGAATTTCCTGCAGTTGTTCTATTAATGTGCGACTAGCTGCTTTTGTGCTCCATGCAATCTTCAGAAGTACTTAAATTCTTAAAAAGGGGAGTCAACGATCCAGTCACTCTTCCACCAAGAAACGCCCTACCCAAAACTACTGTATGAGTTTTACGTTTGTTCTCCTTTGAAAATAAACAAATTCATATTCCAGGAAATAGCTGAAGCAAATTCCCAAGGCAGCAGTCCGAAATCAGGGGGAAGGGCCGGCTCCTCCACCATGGCGCAGAGTGCGGCACTGCAGGGCAGGGAAAGCCCACCGGGACCTCCATAGCACACACTGGGGCAGCCTCACGGCTCCAGGGACCTCTGTCAGCACCATCCCCGGCTTTCTGACACCTGACCGCTCCCGGAGTGCCCGAACACCCGGCTTTGCCCCTTCCTTTCCCCTGGAGCCGCTGCGCTGAGCTCCGGAGGGGCCCGGTTCCGTGGGAGCTCTCCCGTGTTGCAGCGTGGCCTCCTGCCAGAGCCCCTCCGCTGGCGCCTTCCATGAAAACACTACTGCACATTTTTTATTTGTTAATTGCTAGATGTAACTAAGCCTCAGATTATTTTTTTAAACTCCATCTACACATGTAGAAGGCGGAATGTGACGGTTTTTATGTCCACATGCTTCACTGCCAGAGTATTCACTAGAGGAGGCAGGAAGGAAAAGGCTGAGATCACAACAGGAAGGAGGGGGAAGATTTCAAGGTGTGGAGATGCATGAAAAGAAACTCAGAGGAGGATGACCTGATAAAGTGTAGGGTAAAATAATCCCTCCCTTTCATCTTTCTCCCCTCGAAGAGTTCTGGGGAGGGTGGGCAAGACCTGCAGGCTGGGGAGGAGGATAGGCTGCGAATAAAGACTAAAGATCAACCAAGATAAGGCAAGGGAATGAAAGAGGAATGCAGGCATGCAAACAGAGGTGGAGATGGATCCCTAAAATGAGGGAGAAGGACCATGGGAACGAAAAGCAGTTATCACGGTACTGGGAGAAAGATGGGGAACAAATAAAAGGGTGAAAGAAAAATATTAGGAGAAGAAAGTTTCAGCAAAGATGGAGGCGCCATTTTTGTATCATCTTACATTGGATGAGAAAATGCCCTCAATCCATACAATGAATTTAACAAGGAGGGAGGCTGTGTAACAAGGAAGGACTTCTGCTAGGGGTTTGAAACAGCTGGATATACATAACTCTTTTGGCCCACAGAGACTAATGAGATTCCTTCCTTCCTTTCCTTTCTTCCATCCTTCCTTCCTCTAAATCTCTTTTCTCCTTTTTTCCTTTTATTATTTGTTCCTTCCATTCCTTCCTTCCTTCCCTCCCTCCATCCACCATCTTCCTTCTTTTTCCTTCCAACAGTTATTTAAATCTTCATCTCTACTCTTGATACAAATTAGATGAGTTAGAAATGCCACCTTATTCTACCAGCATTGGTAAAATGCATAAATATTTTGGTAGATATAAATTATTTTTAATGAATATTTTTGCTTGATTTTATACAAAGCAATAGCAGAATCATGTTGCTGTCCTTTGAAATTCTTTCTTCGGGAGAATTTTTGCATCTCTTCATTAACAATTTGTTCACAAGCAAATCTACCATCAACAGTACTGAAAATGCCAAATCAAATGTTGGTCAAGTCAACATAAAATTATTATCTTAAGTGCAAGTAACTTTGAATTATATTCCTATTTAACCTTTGTGTTTTATTGTTTTTTTTTTTTAATTTCCAAATAAATATTACGATATTCATGTCTGAAAGAGCAAGTTCTATATTGTTAAGACTGTTAGGATTCCAGTGTATTCATGTGTCCCCTTTAAAAAGCTTTAATGAAACAGCAGATGTCTATATATTTATATACACATATTGATATATAGCAGGAGAGATGTATATGATAGTGTTTATGTATATATACATGCCTTATATACATAGTACATTTAGCCAGAAACAGCTAGATACCAAGTCCCATCTGTTGGCTAAGGGATCAGATTTTTAAAGCATATTCCTGATTCTACCCTTATAGGTACTGAAAACAGGACCATCTTTAACCCATCTTTAGATAAAAAATTGTCTTAAAAGTCAAGGGCTGAAGAAAAGCAAGTGCTTTACTCATTCTTTCAATAACTGCTACTGGGAGATGTCTAATAAAAGTACTATTATACTTTCTTGGTAGGAAACCTAAAAATAAAACTATTATTTAATAAGTTCAAACCATAACCCTACATTGATTCAAAGGACACAAAAGGACAGTCAGACATGTGAATCCTTTCTGAGGGCATGGGTATCTGTTACACTGCAAGAACAGGAAGTCTGTTCTCTACTTAGTGTTGACTTAACTTTTTAAGAAATGTTTTGACCACTTAAAGATGAGGAAGAAGGAAACTGCAGAACCGCAGCCACTACAGAGACAACTTCCTGTGGGTTTTGTGGTGTGTGTGGCTCTGAAAGGGAACAATTCATATAAGATCTTTCAGAGATAGCAGACTATGAGAAAGCAGACTTTGCTGCCCTATGAGGCAGTCTCAGGATGCTTAGCTATAAATAGGCCAATATATTATCAATTATGTCATGCAGTTTAGTTGATATTGTACATTCTGCATTTGTAGTTGCCACATTATATCAGCATTTCAGGAACAAAGAAAAAAGGGGAAGAGAAAATAAGAATTCACCATATAAACCACAAGAGAAGAAAGTATCTGTTTCTACCTCAAGAAGTTAAAAAGTGGTTTCCAGAAAGCTGTGGGAAATTCATGTCCTTATAATTACACAGAACTTGTGTCTTGATGAATCAAGTCCCTAGGGAAAAAATTAATGTAGTAATGATGCCTAGTAATGATTCTTATCTTCCTCCGACTTCCACACAGCTAAAGCTTGCTTCCTATACCTACTGACTCTTTAAAGGGCTGTATATCACTGCATTGCCTCTTCTGAAAACACTGATAATTGCTCAATACACAGGGAATAGAGTCTGCCAGTAATTCGCTGCCTCTTATATATTGGAACTGTCAGACAAAGACCAAATCCCAAAATCTGTACTTCACCGCTCATTAAGGGGCACATATCTCAAGTACACATCAGAGGCTGGATATGTTCAAAATGAGAATAAACCAAACATCTTCATATAGTCAGCCCGTCTTAACTCCTGCTGTTTAAAATCATTGTTACTTCTTGTTTAACACCTTAAAAGTAGTACTAGGTTTAACACAGTGCAAGGGCATTTTTTCTGTTCAGCCTGAATATCACTTCAACTTTCAAGCAAATGGGAAATGTACAAATAGAATTAAAAGTAGGTTGCAGTGGCAACACCGCATTATTTTCAGCCTTAAAATACTTAACGAATGTATCACTGTAGAGCTGAAATCTAGACTCTTTGGTTATTATTTTGGGATATCCTTAAAAAAGAAACTCATCTCCTTGGTTTAGCCCAGGTCTTGGAGAATCCTTGTCATCTGTATAATTGTGTAGTGACAAAATCTGAGACTACTGTTGAAGAAAATGTTATCTGTGAGTTTTAGTTGTGCTTCATGACAGCAGAGCTAATTTATTACAGAAATTCATTACAGAAATGTTATGTAACTATTCTACTTCCCATCTCAGTGGTTTTATGAACGGGACTGTAAACTTCAATGCACTGCAGCTGATCAAGGCTGATTTTATAAAATGCTTCACTGTTAAGCAGCCACTGGACATCAAAATGTCAGATATTCAGAACTGTTCTACTTTCTCCAGGTTTATTTGGTAGAGAGGGGACTGTTAAATTAATCAAAGACAGCTGGGAAACTTCAGCAGGTGCAAATTCAGTGCTGATGTGATTCCAGTCCCAGAAAGTCACACTGCAGACAGCACCACACATGCTCCACTGATCCAGAATTCTTATTTTTCATATTTAGCTTTTAGAGAGCATGACTAGCAGTTCATCCTGAAAGGTGCTTGCCCAGACAACAATCAACATGCACCAAAGATTAACTGCACAGGCAACTTTAGAAAGTAAAAGTGAAGACTGAACGCACACAGGCTTCGTTATTTAAAACCACAGTAATTTGTAAAGGCAGACCAGGACCAGGCTAACAACATTGATTCATTTAATTACCTCTCTGGCAAACAACTCTGTATCCAAACCCAGAAATTTTCCAGGAACCCTCGCACAAGATACAAAGTGACAAAACTGTTCTCTGAAACCCAAACAGAAATCACCACTCTAGGGAGGACAGAAGATGGGGAGGAAAGGAGGTTGCAGAGGTGTGGTTTTCTAAGCCAGATAGTTTTGAAAGGTGAGATCACTTCTACAGTTTCTTGAGCACAAATATCAGACTTGAAATGAGTACTACAGGAAATTATCATGACTCAGTTTTGTTAGTGAGAAGAGCGTGCCTACAGAAAATGGAAATATGTACTGAAAATTGTTACATTCAACACAAAAATATATACTGAAAATTGTTACACTGCTAAAAATGTTGATAGATGATGCAAAATTGTGAGCTCATCTGCTTCTTAATTCTTCATACCAAAAAGACTTTATTGCATAATTGCAAAAAATGTAGAAACTTAAGATTACTGAACTTTATAACCTATAATCTATTTTTATTGCCACTCAGCTTTCGTCTTTTAGAACCTCAGATTTATTTTTATCCTCTACCCTTTCTTACTACAACTGGTACAAGACTCCATCTATTCTTCTAAAATTCACATGCACAAATCCATCAAGTAAAGGAACTAACGATGTGCTTAAAGGTAGGAACACCAGATTACACCCAGCTAATTCCAGTGTAATCTTTACCTTAGTTGGTAGCTCTGTCCTAGTAGCACCTGCTTTACAACAGCAGCCTCAGTAAGGTTTAGAGGAGGTAAGTAAGGTAAGTTCCTGATGGTCACACCCATAGGGTTATGAACCCCTTCCATCTTGGTATTTGCTTTTGCTTTTGTTTCTATCTTCAAATACTAAAAACAGTTTTAAAAACAAAAACACTTTAAAAAGATTGCTGTTTGTGTCACGGGAAGAAATTCAGGTTACCTTGTTTGTACCCCCTGCAGGCTTCTTAACTATATATTATTGGATGATTATTACACAGTGGTGTAATATTCCAAAATATATTAAGCCTGAGATATGAGTGCATAAAACATTATTGTCTTATAAAACATTGCAGCAGAACATAGTTTTATGAGTTTTAACTCCATATTTCAATAATCCAGACTACACCCTCAAGAGATCTTATTTAAAACACGTTCATCGAGTACCACATACTTTGCATTTTAAGAGTGCTTTTCAGTTACTTTTAGTCTGTAGCAACTAAGTAGACATGTGGTTATCTGTGATATTATATATTCTATTTTAGCTGTGTCTGCACTCAATAGCAAAATTTAGCTCCCAGGGACAACATGTTTTGCAGTATGCCCTATTTCATCTGTAACTGTTACAGTTTGGTTAATATTAATATTTTTAATTATATAAATAAAGGTCGCTACAAGATTTTTAAGTAAGTTAAAAAGTGTTCAGTGTATGTAACAGTTTCAACATGGCAATATACATGAGAGGCTAGTAGAACAGAAAGTGCTCAGGGTGGAAGGATATTGCATTATTTCCTGACCTGTTGTTGTCAGGAAAGAAAAGCACGTCACGGGCTGGCTTTTAGGCTTTGGTGTGTCACAGCACATGAAATCAGTGGGGAACATAAACTGACGTGATGAAAGCCCTGCATTCTTCTCATGTTACTTGACCACTCGTTTCTGCTCTTGCACCATGTCATCCCCTCCATAGCTGCATCTTGCTAACTCTGTATGGGGAGAAATGAAGTGACACTGGTTTAAAAATTATCCTTGGAGCACAGAGGCAGGAATAAGTAGCCAAAGATGGGGACTTTTAAAGCTGAATTTACCGGCAAAGGTGACATGGCTATGTATCTACACTCTCACAGCATTTACCTCCGCTTCAAGCACGGCGATCAGCTCAGCTGCAGATTTCTGAACCTGTGGGCAAAAGGCATCCTCTGCCTTACAGAGGTAGGGCACCTGTACCTCACCTGAGACAGGATGGCTTGCTTCACTCCTTGGATAATTGCAGGACATTTTTCCAGTAGTCCTGTGTGATATGTCATCATGCATGTGCAAGAAATTCTTAGATGCTCATTTTTTTAGTTTGGACATTTATATAGTATTGGCTGTACAAAGGCACAGTGAAACCAGTTGTCACTGAATCACTCAAAACCTTCAAAAAGCATGCAGGCATTTAACACTTGGTCCCATTAACTGCAACCTGTAATGCATTTTCAGTAAGACATTTTTAGAAAAAAATAGATATGATTTTAGTTCAAGATTTACAAAATCAAGTTTTAATCACAGAGCAATACTGAGTATGCTTAACACAGGAAACAAGAGGTTCAAAAAAATGTGAAGTACTAAATGAGAATGACTTCTTTTATGAGTCATCACAGTGCCTATACTGATACAGAGTCCAAACTTCACTTATTTCTCTCAGATGATTAGATTCAGTCCAGCTCTCTAGGCACTTATACTGCAAACAGATCTGTAAACTGATTTACATTTGCCAAACCAGAAGTTCTTCAGAGAAACTCACAGTTGGCATCTGTCTCCAGGACTTCAGGGCTCAGCTCTGTTCTGCTAAAACTGGTCATGCATTACCCAGGAAGCATTAGTATTTGGTAAAACAAACATATACTACTGCAGGTGTATGTTTATTTAAACTCCAACTTTAAATCTAAGAAATACACAGTCAGGAATTTTCGTGACTGCCTCAGTACCAGAGAAACCATCCCGTTAGTACAGGACCACACGTTCCACACCCTGTATTCCAGTGAAGCCCAGAAGCTCTAACCAGAACAATGCTTTAATCTAGCTAAACCTATACAGTCAGTAGAGAAGGATTCAAAGCAAAAATATTTACAGTGCAAAGCTCAAAGCTAACAGAGCAAATGCTGTATTTACCGCATGGCTGTTTCTCATCCAAGTGTTTAGGCCTCACAGAATCCACATTATATCAATTTCATTAGCTAAATCTTTTCTTTACACATCTGTCAGTTCAGTGCTATGTGCCAGCTGAAAAACTGTAACTGTCACACCCTTTTTTAAATGTGTGAGATTATAATACTTGTGAAAAGTGCTAAAGCAAGAGCCTAGGGACTGAAATTCTTCTTGTTCTCCAAGCAGGTAAAGCAAGGACAAGCATTAAAACAAGTTTCTCAGTGAAGTCCAGTGTGGCTGTTTTCAGTCCCTTGATCCCTTTGCCTGAAAGCTTGTTGAGTATTTCCAATGTTATGCTTTAGTCTAATAAAAGATACAGCTTCTCACCATAAAACTCGCTCCCTAACTACTATTTCTGAAGGCCTTTTCAAAGCTGGAGAAACCAATTTTTGCCAAGTGTGCAAACTTTCATGAGTCACATAACATTCTGACTTCCGTTTTAAAATGAGTAAATATGATAATTGACAATATGTTGAAGTGATTTAAACAGTTTCTTATTATTAATGTAACAAGTGTTTTAAAGAAGGTCTTCCACAGAAAATTTATCTATTTTCCCATATTTTTCAAAAGGTTTTCATTAGAAGCAGCAGCAGCCTTCAAAATAGACTTTTTTTTTTTCCTCCCTAGGACCCAGTTATAAATACAGAGCTTGAAATCAACCCTATGCCTCTTTCCTGGCTGAGTGTCATACTGACATTTAACATCAAACACATGCACTGCTGCTTTTTAGACATGCACTGCTGGACAAATGGATTGCATACTACTTCTAAATATTTCTCTCAGGGTACCCATATGCTATTTTCACAAATGAGCATCTCTTTGGTTTTTGAATAATATATGTCAAGACCAGGGAAAAGAAAAAAAAAAAAGAAAGAACAAATCTAGCCCCTAGGTCACCACAGAAAGCATCCAAAACTACTTTACTAGGAGAAACACCTTCTTTGTACACTTGTCTTACAGTAGGGACTAATTTTTTTCCAGCCTACTCCTTTTCATTTCTCTAACTGTATCACTGCCCTGGCTGCACTAATAGGCTTTAACAGCCCTGACAAATTGATTATGAAGATAATTAATTGTTTCTCTTTAAAAGCCCTGTAATCTGGAAGCAGTAGCAGAGGTTGGCAGAGATTTACATGGAAGAGGAAAGAAGGTGGAGGCTTCTTCCCCCATGGACACCATAGTCCTGCCATAACTCACATGAAACCTCCTCTCTCTGTTCCCCAGCCAGAGCTGCATCATGAGCAGTTAACCCACTCACTATTCTTGGCACAGAAATAGACAGGTAATCACTGAATGCTTAGATCATTTGGGAGAATCAGTGAAACAATCTCTACCCACACAAGTATATTCGAGAAGGATTACAAATCATGTACAATGTTTATCATATCTGCAAATGCAAAAGACAATACAGTAGCTGTTGCTCTCATTATACTAAAACCAACAAATAAAATGTGAGCTTTGCAAAATCTTTGCTCTTATACATGCAGGGTCAGCTTTACCCATGCATGGTCACAAAAGGCCCAGAGACAAGGGTGTGAACAGTGATGCTTCCCTGCCCCTGCAGCAGCACAAGCCCCATCTTGTACAACCTGCCCAACCTGAGAGCCAGCAGAGCAATAAGGTGAATGAGCCTTCAGAACATGTCCATGTCTTGGTACTTTATAATACTACAACGCAAGTAATGAGATCTTATCAAAATGTGATTTAATGTCATGACTCGAGCAGGATGGTGAGCACAGGAACATTGCTATTTGAATTTAAATTAAAATTTCATTAGGTATCGTATTACATTTTAAAATTAGTATTTTGTTTCTAAGCGGACTGAGTTGATTGTGTAACTGAAGGCTGGCTACATCACAGCCTTTTCCACACCACTGCAAAAATAATTCCACTGGTCTCAAGGATAAATGGACTGAGGTCTACTCAAATGTATGTTACATATGCAGATAAACTTAGTCTTGTTTTTAAATTAAAATCATTATTGTTCATATTCCTGCCCACACTGAAAAGGCAAATATAGTCCTTACATGACCCTCCTCCAATTCTCCTTCCAAAAACTGTGTCATGTGTCACCAGTGAGGATGGCCAGTGCCCCAGCGATACACTATTGTGTGGCAGTCAGGGATAGAAAAAGGAACAGCCTTAGTGAGAAGCACACCTGGGGACAATCTGCTCTACCAGGATTCTGTTATTCTCTAGACAGAACATAAAATAGCACTCTAAAGCACCAGCATGTTCCCTGCTTTTAAAAGGATGGTGCTTGTATTTGAAACTGAAATTAATTCAGTGAACATATGCAGTCCTTTGTTAAAAGGCTCTTCGAACGTAAGGAAACAGAGACACTTGAAGAAGTCGTGCATCTGAAGTTGTTTGGGAGTGATTACTGGTTCATTCAGAGCGTGCACTCAGCTGTGGTCTGCACTCCTTTGAACAAACAGCCCCTCTCACTGTCCAGGGAGGCACCTGGAACACAGTTCTGGTGTTCCCCAGTCTGCACTGACTGAGGAAAAGCAGCTTCCACCCTCTGCCGAAGGACTCCACCAAAACCCTCCCAGAGGAGCTGTCAGAGGACGCAGTGAGTCAGGGCAGTGCCTCTGGGGGCACCTTGGCAGCGCACCCGCCCTGACCTGCCCTGCTCACTGAGCCGTGCTCCATCCGCACGCCACAGCCCCGCTCCCGCCCGCAGCGCTCCTGCCACGGAACCCTTCTCCAGACTCCAGAGGAGCCTCACTCCCTGCATTGCTAATATATTTAGAAACGACCCTGTTGCTGCAGTGAATTACAAAAGAAACAAATGCACCCTTATATAACATTATTACAATTATATTGCAGTGTTTGCCTCAGAGAGACAGCAGCACCTCAGCTACCACGGTTCTACCACGTTAAGGGGCAGAAGACACCACACAGCTGGACACCAAGCCCATTGTATCTTGCATAAAAATAGAGGTATAACGGGATACTTGGATTGAGGATATCCCCTTACTCCATCAAAAAGTTATGCTTATATAAATCTTAAATGACTTGCAGCATGAAAACAAATTGCTAGGCCGCCAGCTGAGATTTCAACTCAATTTGAGTCTCTAATTATGCTTGAACAGCTCTTGAAAACACTAAAATCTGTTTCTGACTGCATAGCAAAGCATGGAATGGGCAAGACAAATATTGTAGTAACCTTCATAAGCAATCTGATAGTTATTGTGGAATTTGTCCTCTCCCCTTTATCTTCTCAGGGGAAGTTGGTGCTGATTATATAAACACCTTCAATATTAAGATGTTCCACAAATTGATCATTTTGTTTACCTATTTTTAACATTTATTTCAATATTTTAAGCAAACACTTAATTTCTGATGTTATCTTTCCATTTCCATTCTCTGCTATATGGAAGAAGTACTTAATAGACATACTTTGATGTCAGTGCAGATTCACAGACAGATAATTTTCTTCTGAACAAACTTGTTTCTGTAAATATAAATGCAGTGCAAACATAGCTGGCACAGTCCTGTCTGTGGTAACAGCTGTTATTAAATCATACCTGTTTCTATTGTCAGGGATGTTTAATAACCTCCACTTCATAAGGAAAGGGCAAACAACTGTGGCTACACCCATATTTTAGCAGCAGCAGGATACAGATGTTACATTCTGGACTGTACTAACCTCACATTCCTCCAGCTTTGTAAATGGCCTCAAAGCCAGTGTTTTTCATTTTTCTTTTTTAGCTTTTTTGTGTTTCTTTGTATGGAGATAATTCACTAGGCTCTTCAACTTTGCTATGTCACATATCTGAGGAAAAAAACAGTGCAAAATACAAAGCATGAAGGACACTATTTTTCAGCACTCCTTCCTCATGTATTTTATGGACCTTTTCAGGAGAAAATATTCAATGTTCACAGAGAATTCTCTTGTAAGACCATATTACTGTCACCTCTCCCTTGCAGAGGAGGATCACTGAGGTACCAACAGCACCAATGGCTGGGTTTTTCCACCCAGCTGCCACTGCATGCCCAGGGACCTTGGGTTCATCACTTCTCTGTACATCAGTAAAACATCAATGGGGGCCATACGGCCAAATAAATACAATGAAGAAACTTTTTATGTGCTTTAAAAATTGACTGGTGGTACATAAAAGCACAGTCTAGCTGTTAACTTGTAACTGAAAAAGAGAAAATTAGGACAAATATTGGTAGCTATTCTTAAGAACTCATCCAACTTGCACATTCAACCATTAATATTTTTATTGCAGTTTGTCTTTCCTGACTGAGTGCCTTTAAGGCCTTGTTACTTCAGCAAGGTGCCTTACTGTAGCTCATTAAGTACTGGCAAAATATGGGAATTCGTTGAAACCTACATTACGCTGCAAAAGACAAACTGATCTTTAATTTCTTCATTATTACCACTTCAACTCCTCCTTCAGCATTACAGTTGTGTAATCTCTACCCTTGGAGGTTTTCAAGATCTGACTGGTTACAGCCCTGAGCAACCTGGTCTGGCCTCAGAGCTGCCCCTGCTTTGAGAAGAGGCTGAAGCCCTTGTTAGGTCCTTTCTAACCTGAATTATTCCATGATCCTTTCTAGCAGTTTCTTTCTGTCTTCTTTCTGATGTTTTTCAGGGTTTCCCTTATAAACTTGGGACTCTTCTAAAGAGTTTGTTGTCTTGGTAGAAAATTCAGGTGTCCAATAGTTCTTAAGTTTTTTTAATGAAAGATTCAGTATACTGCAGGAAAATCAGTACTTCTGGCACATTTGCATATTATTCGGTTTTGATTAAAATATTGGGTTTTCCAAATCTGGATCTTTCACAAAATTGAAGGGAAAAAAAACCCAAGTTATTTATACTTTTCTGCTCTTCTACGTAATCTCTGCTACTTTTTAATTGCTGTCTGTATGTTTCAAATTTTAGGTACTGCCCTGTTGTGCCTGATCCATTGCCTTCCTGGCTTCCCAGAAACTGATTTGTGGGAACCTGCAGTAAACATTTAAAGCAATTAAAGCCCTGCAAAGAATGGTGAGTTACATGTTACATGTGAAAATCTCCCCTCTGAATTATCTTCTTTCTAGTGAAAATTAAAATTTCTCAAGGTTTTCACCTCAGTATTAGCTTGTGTTTACAACAGAATATTAATTTTGTGTTCTGCACAATCTCAATGTCCCTAAGTAGCTTCCTAAAGTATTTTTCAACTCTATCAGAGATCAGTTTTTCAAGCTTCTTAAGTAATAGCAGTGAGTTTTATTATACCTTTTCCCCCCTATCTCTACTGACAGGAGGCATTACTGCCATTTGGCAAATACTGTGCTTTTACTTTTTTCCCCCCTATTCCTTTCTCAAAGGGATTTTGTAAGAGTTATAAAAAGCAGGTCAGCTCTGCAAGCACCTATACACAAATTTCTGCTGTTTTTAAAAGGTAATGTAAAAATAAAATAATTTACATTCAAAACTTATTAAAAAGATTGCTGAAGCCAGGAACCAGAAGAAAGAAGCTAGAAAATTATCAACTAAGATCCAGTTGTTTTTACTTCCATCTTATCTATACTTAGTTTTTTCAGCAAATTTCAGCAGATTTTTCAGTTGTTGCTATTTTATCTCCTTTAAGCACCATTCAGTATGCAAACATAATCACTTTCAGTATTTTTCTTTTATGAATTTAAGAACTGTAACGCTAGACCAAAATATCTTTTTTTTTTCCCTGCCTTACAAATATAAGCTGGTATAAATGGCTCCAGTGAGTAATTTTCCTTAAGGGCCACTACATAAGTCTGGCATATTCTCTGACTATCCACATTACTGAAGGTTGCTTACAGCTTTGAGCAAAACAGTGAGGGTACTGCCATCCTCATGATCAGGCATCCAAGGAGACAACTCTTTTGATAAGTTACAGAAAAAAGGACTCTCTGTTTGCTCAAACATTTGCACACTTCAGCTTCCTGCCAAAGCCTGTTCACACTTCAAGCTCCTGGTGCATTCTGGATATGCAAGCCCAGCAATCTATCCATGATCAGTGAGTCACCATGGCATGATTATCCTATGATTAAACCACTTTTGCTTCCTTTTGCTGTGGCCATTCCACACTGGAGCCTTTCCAAGTAAGTCCACGTCCTCCTGCTCAGGGATCTGTTGATCTCTTCTGTACCCCATGCTCGAGATTGTAGCAGTAAGTCCTTGTACCAAGGATGCTGGACTGAGCACTACTGACAGCTAAAAAATTACAATGCCAAATTTAATAATTTCTATGATTATCTGTTCAGCCTCTCAGCCAGCTCATCCAGGACAATCAGCACCATTTTCCAGTTGTGACAAGCCATGTGGAGGAAGCATTGTTAAGACGTTTTGGTGCCATGATAATGACTACGAAGGAGCCACTGCACAAATGAGTAGGGAATATAGGAGAGAATAAGTGGAAAAGGCAATGCTAAAACGAGGAGCTGGAAGGTGGGTAACAGTTGTTTGGGGGGACTGGAATGTACTCAGGTCTACTTTCATTGATGTAAACTTAATCCACAAATCAAACTGAATCCAGTGCAGTAATAAAAGTGACAGATAACTCACAACAAAATATGGGCATGAGATGGTTTCCTGGAAAAAGCCTCCAACAACCACAATAATCACATAAGCAGTCTCTAAAACTCAGCCCAACTCAGCCCCCTGTAGCACTGTGAAAGAGTGGGCAGCAGAGGATGGACGTGCACAGCAGCATTCCAGCTCTGCCTTGGAACCCCAGCAGTGGAAATGGTCACAACTCTATTTGCTTCCTTGTTTGAGATCTGTGGCTCTTTGTTACATGTCTCAAGGTTTTTGTGCCTTAAAGATAAATCTTGTCAGCCAGAGACAGTGTCCCTCTGGTGTTTTATGGAATGTTTCTGCTCTCTTTTGTGATGTCGTGAGAGGAATTTTCTCTGTCTATTCTAAGCTGGTAGCTGCTGTAACCTAGGCAGTACAACAAGATGCCTGTTTTCAAAGACTGTTACTTCAATTTTTTAGATGTTTGCAAAATGGTGGTGTCCTTAATAGAACAACCCCATCATGCAGAGGACTGAAGAAAACTCTAATTTAACTAAAGAGCCCTAAAGCTGCCTCAGTTCAGACTTGTTCCCAAGAGAACATTGCTGGGAGCCAACTACCGCTGCTTCCTTCTTCGCTTTCTGTTGCTGGCAAGACTGAATCTATTTTTTACTGACATGCCACTTATAATATGCTGTGAAATGCAGACAAAATGCAAAGAGAAATTGCAAGATGTCTTGATAAACATTTGACATCAGTTTCCAAGGCCTGGAAATAGTTTTGTGCTGCTCTGAACTCAGGTAAGGCAGCAATAGTATTACAGCAGTACAGCGTTCTTGGGCTGTAATTGCACAGAAGAAATGTCAGCTGTGAGATGAACAGCTCCCTTCTGTGAAAGAGCATATTCCAGCATCTTCATACTCAGACTGCTGTACAGAGTGGCTCTTGATCAGTAACATGCCTGTGCTTCTGACTTTCTCAGTAACAGCCCAAGTCACCTAATTTGCTGTTTGATCGGCTATGAAGTAAAAATAAAATACGTAAGTACCTTTGTAAATCAGTTCAAGATATTGCGATGGATATGTTATATAATTGCTATTTATTATGGTAATCATTTCTTTGCTACATTCACAATTTTCTTATCCAGGTCCAAACAGAATTGAAAACAACTTGATAATACTTCATTGACACCCTTTACTTTGCAACTTGGATTTTAAACATGGGTGTCCTCCCCTGCTCAATCGACTTTCAGCCTTGTTCTCTCCAACCTTTTTCCTGATCCCCTGAAAGGAGTTGCTCTGTCATTTGTGCTGCTTCAGCAGTCTCAAACTCCTGACTGCCTTTAACCTACTGAATCACTTCCTGACTTTATGTGATGCCTGTAAATTTCACCTAAATTTGAAGATGAGAATTTCAATCAATTTCTCCACTCTAGCAAACTCACATGCTGGAATGAATTTTGCAAGATAGTAATTTTTGCTGCATTTTAAATTCACCTCTTTTTTTGGCCATCTCTGTCATTTTCCTTTTGCCTTGCTAAGTAAACTGCCTGCAAGTACTTTGATAGAGTTTATACTTCTTTCCTTCTGTTTCTTTTTGTAAATAGTTTTGAAGAACAACAAAAGTAATGTTATCTAAGGATGCAGGTACATTTACAAAATGTCACAAAAACATATTTTTGGCAATAATCCCAGAGCAAAACAAAGATATTCTGGGAAGGTCTCCATTTAAAAATAAATTCTATTCTAAACCAGGGATCCCTGTGCTTTTTCAGAGGAATGAGTCCTGTCATTCCTTACCCACAGCTACGAGAACCTTACACATAGTAAGGTTCTCACTGCAATGAGTTAAGTGTCACGGAGTTACAACACTGCCCCATATCTACAGATCTTTCTTCACATTGCCTGACTGAAGCCTCCCATCTGCTGCCAGCATCCCTCTTCCCAGCCTGTAGCAGCACAGTAACCACAGAAATTATCTGCGAGGGAAGAATTATATCTATCTCATTTTCAATTGTCTTTTAAAGGAGTTAACAGCTGGAAATAAAGGGAAGAAGCAGCAGCTGGTTATTTCTGCAATGTAATAATGAGGAGAGCATTACAGTGGAAGTTCTTTCACTTTGAGCTCTGTGGAAGAACATGTGGAGTTTGTTCACTGAGTGCAGGAGTAGAATCAAAGAATTTTAAAGATGTCCTTCCATTCCAGTCTCCTGCTCACCAAGTGACCCTCCAGAAAGGTTTCTACCTGTCCGTATTCCTTTGGGCAGATATGGCATTTAATTCCTTCTGGAAGGTGCAGCCCAGGGGAAGGCAAGTCCTGTCCGTGCTGCCTGGACACTGTCCATGCCTGTGTAAATTAGCAGAATGTTACAAGCACACTTCCCTGTCCTCAGTGGATGTCCTATGATAGGAGCTGGAGTGGTGAAAAAAGCAGGCCTCCTAGCATCAAGCATATGGTAGGAATTCTCTCCTGGACTCTCACAAGTTCTCTGAATTTCTCCATGTCACTGCAGTACAAGGGAGGAAACCAGATCCCCAGTTGAGCTAAGGGGAAAATAAAACCCTTACTCAACAAGACAGTTTATTTCTTTGACTGACTGACTGTCAGAAGGGAAAAGAGTTGTAAAAATTACACTCATAGCGTGAAAAATAAAACTTTATGTAAGCTAAACCTGAACAGAGGCTAAAGCTCTAGAAAAGTGTTGGAGGACCAGGCTGGCAATGGGACACTTACTGTGAATGCCAGGCTTCCACACCTTCTGCATGTCTGCTGCTTGTGGAATTGCTGGGCCCTTAGGAAAAAATACAGCTGTAGCCCAGCCCATTGAAAATTCTGCTTTCTGACTCCTTGTTACTTCCTTAGAATAAATACTAATATTTTGCATGTTTCTATACCTGAAACAGATAATATAAAATAATGATCAGGTACATTACAGTTACCTTCAGACATGCACAGGAGACACTCCTTGAACCTACTTGCAACAGCAGCCTCAATCATCTTATAGCCAAAATTGCAGTTCTGCAGAGGGATTGCAGTGCCATGTGGGATGAAAAGATGCTTTATATGGTATTACAGTGTTTCCAGACTTCTACTCTGCAGATGGTGATGGCATTTTCCACACGACTCCTACTGTAATACCAGAACCACATAAGTCATTTATAAGTAACTGATATGTCCCAGCACCTTACAGTGCACTGTGCAGTATTCACAGCTGAACAGACGATGCAAAAGGAACATTAGCATGTCTCCTTGTCTTAATTTTATAGAGAGCATATATGCATCCAGGAGAAGTAGAAAAGCAGAACAAATACTGATCTATGTTAGCTAGCACAGGAAAAAGTCAGAACTTCCATTAAATATGATAATCTAACATGCAACAGAACATGTCCAGAGAAAATGAAATATTATTTTGTGTTGTGGCCAAAGCCTCTGAAAATACTGTTATCATTGATCTGAATTCACTCGTATAATTGGCAATTACGTTGTTACTGAGAAAGAGGTGTCTAATTGCTGAGCATGACCCTTCTGTCTTTGTTTTCCATTCTCTTTCTTCTTTCATTGGAGTAAATAGATATACACTTTATTTTTGCCTTTTCTTAGGATGAGTTGTAATATAATAGCTTGTAAAAAAAATTCGTAGTGGGAGACATGAGTTGAAAAATACCAAGGAATACAAAATAAATTGTATGGCTTTTGTTGCTAAGAAAATATGGGGTGAAGAACAAGATCCCACTAGCTTTTAACCTTCAAGTATTCTATGTGTTATGCAGAATTCTCACAAAAAAACCTCAACCAAAAAAAAAAAAACAAACAACCCAACACACAACAAACGCACCCCAAAAACCCAACATTCACCAACCAAACATTCAGGACACATGAATACCTATTTTCCTTAAACATTTTCTGTTTGCTTCTAAACATATTTCATTTCAATGCAAAGCTTCCTAATGATTTTTTTTCTTTTGACTCCTATCCAGGCAATTCAGGTGCTAATACTTCAGGTGTTGGGATCCTGGGCATACAAAGAAACAACTGCAGTGTTCCTTCCAGCTACAGCTGAGTGTGGGCCCAGGTCAATCTCAGTAGCAGCAACTTTGTATTTCCATCTCAGAAGAAAATTACTAAAACATTTTTCTGAGCCACCATAAGAAACCTGCTACAGGTGCAGGCTGGAAAGACAGAACCATTACAACACAGGAACTGGGTGTGAGTGTCAGACACCACTAAGACAGTGAATGATAATTCAAATCCACTGGCAATATGTTCCCTTTAAGGAGTCTGATAAATCACTGTGCCTTGGTGCAAGAGCAAGAGTCAGAAATCAGAATATTTCATCTTGTTCTGGAAATGTGCTTGTTTTTGAGTGCCAAACAACTCCAGTTTGGCCAGAACCTGGGCTCTGTGAATGGTGAGCAGTTTCAGAGTGGAACACCACCCCTAATGAGGCTGCAGTACTGCAAGGGATTCACTTAATAGTTGGAGATTTTTTTTTCTTCAACACAGCTCCTCTTCTGTAAAGCTAATATCAAATTATGAACCAATATATTGCAAATATAAAAGAAGGGCTTATTAAACAAATATGGATCACTGAAAAAGGATAGATTTCTTGTCCAGTACATGAGCAATAAGTTAAAGAGGGTTGCTTTTATATTAGTCTAGAGATGAAGATTTTGCTTACAGAGCCCTGGGCATATAAAAATAAATCCAGAGCTGCAATGCAGGTTTAGTGCCAACACATTCGTGATCATGAAGAAAGTGGATTTAAATTACCTATTTTTTCCCTGGAGTTAGTCTCCAGCATAATCTGGAAACAGATCAGCACAACTAAATCAACTGTATCAGTAAAACCTTAATGGAATTTCACAGGATCCACCAGAGTACAGACTCAAGAGAGCAGATCTGAGCTGAAGCCTTGCTTTCTCCTTCCCACCTCGGTGATGTGAAGCCCAGCAGAGGCTGATGATGGCAGCAGCTGGGCTGCTTTTATGTCAACATGCCAGCTGGGGACTCCCTATGGAACTCGTCAGGCTGGTTCTGAGGCTGCACTGTCACCAAAGCACCCTGGACTAGCCAGTCCAGTCGACTACAGCAACTGGATTTTGCTGTGGAATATCTTCCCTTTTTTTTTAAATCTGCTTATCAATGAGGTCAACTAAGAATACAGCACTTCTGAACATTAATGATCATAGCTCAGTTAGGTAGACACCATGTCTTTAAAGAAAATTTGACATTCATTTAAATGATGGAGACAGGTTTGTGAAGAAACATGAAGAAGAGGGGAACATTCCTTTTTTATTATGTGAACTCCCACATGCGATGTCGTGAGGAATTTGAGTGGGAATTTATTTACAAAACTGGGACTTACAGTCATTACACTGAGCTGAAGCAGGGGAAAAAATTACCATGCTATAAGTCAAATGTCACAGTAGAATTTAATATGCTGGAATTCTTGGAAAGTGTTCTAGTGCTTTCAGCTCAAAAGCAGTGTACACTGCTTTTTATAGCACGGAATTTTAATTATTATTAGTTTTTGGCAATCCCCATAGTCCGCTGGCATTTTCTAAGCCGCAGAGATTAAAACCTGAAGAGAAACAGAAGGTGGTAGGAAAGGGAAGAATGCCTAATTGAAGTACTCAACATCTACTTATCCATGACATACTAATACAGATATGTGAGCAGGAGTGCAAGATCAAGACATTATTCCTACCTTCCCCCCAAATGTGCCATTATTAACCAACTGAATTCTCATAACAGCCAAAAGAGGTCAGAGAGAAGCAGGCAAGTGACTGTATCATGTAGGGATGGCAGTACAGTAGCTGGACTGAGGAAAGAGTAGCAAAACAGTTTGCCTGGAGAACAGAAGGGAATTCTGGAAAGGTCGTGCCTTCAACAAAATCACAGTGCCAGGATCCATGGCACTCACATGCTATTCTTAGTGGATTTATGGGTAAACAAGTTCCTGCCCTGCAGTGCTTTCAGTACGAAGCCATGCTGACAGGGCCAGGTCTCCACAGTCTCCACCCCACTTCCTCCCCTTTTAACATTTCTACCCATACATTATTTTATAAGGCAAATAGAGCCTCTGTCCACCAGGTCCATCTGTGTCCACTGCATCTTCCCTGGACACGTCACCATGGCTGCCATGTAGCCGTGAATGAAGGACGTGAGGCTCAGACAAACCAGGGCAATTCCACAGCTTCCCGCTCCTTTGCTCTACAAGCCAAATCCTGCATCCCTCCACCGAGATGCTGAGTGCACTCCAGAGCCTCCTGCCTTCTCATGAACCCTTTTCCCACGCTGCTCCAGACTCCAGAGTGTACCTCCTGGCTTCAGACTGTTGACTAACTCTTTCTCAGCCACACTGAGGCCGTGACTCAGGTTTGCTGCTAGTGGCAAGAACACACTCACATTGTGGTGAACGTCTGGAATAATTTGGGCACTGTAATTATGACCATGGCAGCAAGAGAATGATTACAGTACCAGCTCAGGGCAGCTTGCTCACTGTGTCTATGCAGCACTGGGTTAGAGCAGAGCTGGGTATGGAGAGGTGAAGCAACACTACCACGAGGCTCCACGCCTGCATCTGATGAGTTGTTCAATCTGAGCGTGAGAGCCAGTTTCTCCAGTGATGCCATCAACCAGAAGCCTTTTTTATGGGGGGAACAGGAAAAAGAATTTTGGGAAAGTTCCTGGGATGGAACAGTGGTGCTTCTATCCCAAGCAAACCCCAAGCAACAAATTGTCCCTCTGAACAGGGACATTCCCTGATTCAGGGAAAATATTCTGAAGACCTATTCAGCACCAGACTGATGGGATGCCCTATGCTCCCTCTCCTCACTCCAAAACGTACTTCAAAAATGAAAGAAAACAAGGACACAACACTAGAAGCTAATTAGCACTTCCTATTATATTTGCTATTGCTGATTCCAGTTTAAGTATAAAGAGACAGCAATTTCCTGCTAGGTGACCAACTTCACAGAATCCCCTGCACTTTGGCATTGAATGAACTGTGGCAATGCAGTATTGTCTGTAACAAAAGGATTTGCTTAGTAGAGAGCACCCTCTGCACCACCTCTGCTTCCACCTTTACACTTTTCACAGTTTCCCTAAGAGGAAAAACATTTGCATGAAACAAACACCAAAAATGTCACAGTATAAAAATATCCTTTAGGATTCATTCTATGCTATATGCTATAACGCTATAATGCTATACGAATAATAAAGCATTACACAACTTGTAAAACTGCTATATTTGTAGATTTGCATCATAAAAGTTTTATACAAAATTAAAATTTTGATTTTTCATGGAAGCTTCTTCAATGATTAACATTTATCAACATCCAACAGTCAAAAGCTATCAGATGTCAGTGTTGTCCTCATTAATCCTTTTCCCCTGGGAAATGTCTTAAGGATCTGTAGGCTGCTATACTAAGCTCCCCTTCGGCACACAAAATTCATCCAGATATCTGCAATGACAAAGTTCATATCAGATAATTTTTGTTATTCTGGGAGAGACTGAACTTCTTGCCACTGAAAGAGGTGGCTTTGTTGTAAGCAGTAAAACAAGCACTCATAATCTCTTATCAGTATTTCTCTGGGCCTTCTACTTTCACAAATCTCCCTATAAACCAAACGTTTGAAATTTAGTTATATAACTTGAATTTTCGTTGACTGATTAGGACAGATAACAGGAGAAACACTGTTCTTGCACATCATTGTTTCTGCCACTTATTTTACCATACTGCCATCACAGTACTTAAAGTCTTCTTTGGAAAGGCTAAAGAAACTGCCTTCTGCACACAGAGCAGCATCTCATTTACCCAGGAACAGTAAAGTTCTCTCTAATGTGCTCTTTAAACTAGTTGTGAAACCCAAGATGGTAACATATGGCCTGTTAGGAATCACCTTGCCCTTCTCTAGTCTCAGTAGGCTAGGGCTATGTAAAAATCTACGTCTATTGAAAGTCATTAAACTTTAATACCAAGGAAAACTTGTTTGGGTGTTCTCAGCCCTAAACTTTCTATTTGTCACCTGCTACTCCCTGACAGATGAACTCACAGATGGGAGAGACTGCAGATCAGAAATTATAAACCTTGCAAGCACTGAAGTACAGAAATAGCACTGCAGAAATTCACTGTCGCCATTTCTCCCATTCCTGGGGAAAATGGAGACCATAATATTGATATTTATTGACTTTTTCTTTTCTTTGCAAGCACTTCAACATCTGAAGGGGCAGCCATTGCGCCCAGGAGCAGGAGCAAAGCCACTTGGCTGCAGAAGAAAACAAGTGAGCCATTGGTAGCTTTAACTGAAGAAATGCCAAAGTGGGGCACCAAATTCAAAGAGCTACTACAGGTGTGGGAACCGCATGAGCTGATGTTCTTGAAATGATGGAAAACTGAAAACAGTTTCTCCAGATCACACGCAACGTTGAGCATCAGCAAGTCCTGCAGGCGCTGTGAGCGGTCAGCATCTGCCCAGGCTCTGGTCGTTCCACAGGCACTTCCCAGCGCACGGCCCTGGCGTGGCCCCTCTGACCAGCACCCAGGGGTGTGCAGAGCCCACACCTCCCTCCTGCCCAGGAATGCCGCCAGCCCTGCCTGCTCCTCCCCGCTCCCCACCACCACCACCCCCCGCCACTCAGGACCAATGCTGCTCCGTGTTCCCCAGGAGGTGGAGAATTGGAGCAAGTGCAGGAGGCACATGAGCACCTGGCACGTGATCTGCCAAAAACACTGTGCCAAAGTGCTGCAAGAAGAGGCAGGAGAGAAAGAAAAATAAAAGGAGCAGCTACTACTCCATTTAAGATGGCTGATTAAAAAAAAAAATGACAGGTTGTTTTTAATTCCTTGTTGGCAGTAGCTAGTCTCATTTCACTGCCTTTAATTTCTCCTCAGGTCTATCTGCAAGTTTAATAAAGGTCTTTGTGCATGCTCAGGACTTGTTCACTTAATTGAGTGAAACTAGAAGCCACAGTTATGCCAGAAGGTTTTATTAGGATATTAGAGAATAATCAGCAATCTTTTCCCAACCTATCCCCAATTAGATTGCACAAAGATTCAGCTGATGTTTTATTTAAGTGCAAGTTTACTACATTGTCCACTGCAGTCCTTAAAATCAGTGAGACGTGAAAAACCTCCCAAGTACAGGGTCTCCTCATTCAAGAAAATAAAGGAAAGCAGTTTAAAAACCTGTTAACATCAGTATTACCACGACAGTGTACTCCAAGAAACTCCAGTCCACAAAGGTGTGCTTGTATTTACAACCTCTCCCAATAAATCCATGTCACATTTATGAAGAGTAGGAAAATATAATACTCCTTGCAAACTGTGATGCTGTGCCAGTGTTACATGTTGGGGTACTTTTCATTTGTGTAAACACACTAAGAAATCCTCTTGTCTTCCCAGTCCATCCTAACTGAAATCCCGGTTTTCTAATATGCTGATAATACCCTCTGATCCTTTAGTCACTGGTACACTACTTGCAACATTGCTTCCAAACTGTTTTGAAGGTAGAGCTTTCTCCTTCAGCCTTCTAAAAATGGACTTTACCCCCTACTTAGCAGCTGAATAATTACTGGCTCCATGTTGTCTGGGGGCTGGCTTCAAGAGCAGGAAAAATTTGGCAAGATGCTCCACTGTCAGTTTAGGCTTTCTTCACACTTTCTCTCTTAAATCAACATATTCCTAATTGTTTTCCCCTTTCTTTTCCATTCTTTATAATACTTGATAGTCATCCTCTGCTTGTGTTATGCTCCCTTATTCTGAACTTCTCTACCCAGCCACCATTAACTATTTTTAGGACTTGTGTTTACATCCTCTCTTAAGATCACTTAAGCAGAACAAAGGGCAATTTTAAGCAATGAACTGAACTCTGAGGATGAGAAGCAGGGTGGAGCAGGCCCACGCTGTTTTAGGAAAGGCAATTTGGAAACTGGGAACAGAAAGCTCAGTTCCTAAATGAACTTAAGCCTGGGCGAGGGCGTTTGATAACGGTGGCATCTCGCTCACGCTGCTCTGAGCAGACTGACTGTGCAGTCCCTCCAGACCAAATCCCTGCTTCCGACAGAGCAGAGCAGCAAACAGCTTCTAGCTTTAACAGCTGGCAGTGCAACACACAAACCTCTCCTCCACACTTTCCCTGATAGGCTCCCAGCTCCACTAGAGGATACAGTTTTTAATTCCTTGCACTAGAGCTAAGGGAAAACCAGGTGTCCTTGGCTACAGCTCAGCATCCCACCCATTCAAAGTTCAAGAACAATGCAGAACAACGCACTGCAGAACAATATTCAGACGTAGACCAACAAAAAAGTTCTAACATAGATTTGTCAGACTGGAAATGTAGCTAAACCATGTGTGAACATTATTCCACTCTATCAGACTTCAAGAACAGTTCACAGAGCCTAGAAATCATTTGTGTATGGTCTTGCAATTAAACACTGCCATCGGGCACCTTTGCCATGCAGAATTTTCCTTTCTTCCTTCATACACACACACACACTTTCCTCAAAGGATGCTTCTGGACAAGCTTTTGCTCTTAATACCTGTACTCAAAATAATTCATTTTGAATACAGTTTGCCTTTATGATGACCATTTTTTCACACTAAACTTCAAAGACCCTCACCTGGTCAGGAATGATGCTTTGTGTACAGGCCTGGCACAAATCTCTATCTGAAAGCAGTAAAACTTTTCCATTCTGCTGACGTGTTTTAAACCTGTCCTCTGCCTGCCAAAATATAACCCTTGAAAGCAGACTCCATATGACTTGCCCCTCAACTATAGATCCTGTCAACTTGCATTATCCATGGTAACAGTAATATTTAAGAAACACCCTCTAGCAAAATGCTTACACTGTTTTTCTAGGTTGAGCAGAATAAATACCAGATATCAACAGTACCAAACACATATTTTAGTTTTGATAAACAGCTCAAAGTGGAATTTTGTTTTGCTAATGCCTTAAACCTATTAATAGTTTACATCATGTTCTTTACTTTCATCCAAAACCTCTATTTTCAATATTAAAATTATTTTATGCTTAGTAGCAGCCAGTTGTAGGAAGAAAAGTAATGAAAATTTAAAAAGGTAAACAGTACTGAAGGGCTGTTTCTTCTGCCATCAAAGTACAGTTAACCATTTTTTATTTCATCTCAAAATACACTTTTCGCCTCTGCCAAGTCTCAGTTTACTGAAGAAAATCTGCACACAAATCTTTATAACTCACATTTAAAAGTCATCCATGTGTTTTAATGACAAAGACAACAGAACTGCAACCTGGAAAGACACTGGAAATACACAATGTTAATTGATTATCACGCCAAACTGATCTTTCCAGATGAAGTAAAAGCAAGATCTAACAAATGTATGTAGCTCCTGATTACTAACAGCCTCCAGTGAAATGATGACAACATGACTACACTGCTTCCTTCTACAAGCTCATTTACAATACGCTTTGTTGATGATATTTAAACAATAGCTAGTGCCAAATGGGCAATGCTGATTATATTAGCAGTCGTCTTCTTCAAAATAAGCAAGTGTAGGTTCATAATTTTTTGAGGTTTCCTAGGAAAACAAACTTGTTTTATCATCTTGTCTGCCTGCTATCCCTACCTGACTAAGAGTAGACTGAAACCCTGATGAATATGGAGGACAAGGTGCTGTGAATTATGAACAATTTAGAGGCCATCGTTGTGGGAAAGATAAGGCAGTAAGAGGTGTAGGGCGTTCAGGCACTAACTCACAGAAGATGGCAGATCAGTATTTCTGCTGCTCAAGGAGAAGCTTTTTTGCAGCTGTCAAACTTCTGAGAATATTTTGGTTGTATTTGCTCTACTGGGATCAATAAAAAACAATGGTCTTTTTCATCTCTTTTCCAAAACTGCAACAAACTGAAGTGCAAACCTACACATTCATACAGGAATGCAAACAAAACTGAAAAACAGCAGATCTCTCCTATCCAGGAAGCCTACCACAGGTTTCACTCATTACTGCTGCAAAAGATATAATCCAGTGCTAAGGAAAAACAAAAGAGATGTAGAATAAGAATTCCTATTTTTACTGGTATCAGCAAGAAGTTACTTTATCTGCATACAGATAATGTGGAATCACTTTTGCATGGGATCAAATGACAAAAAAACCCACAGCTCCTCAGCAAAAGTCTGACATTACTACATTGAAGTTAAAAAGTAAAATCCAGCTTCGAACAGGAGCACACATACTTTGGAAACTCCACAGCAGGTTTGTTTGTATGCTGGCCGGAACAGGCCCTCGAATGCAATCTGTTCCAGCTAAAGCAGAAACAATTCCTGCCTCAGTGTGTGCGCAGGTCCCCGCCTGGGCCAGGGAGCAGGAGCCCTGCACTTGTGACCCACGCCCTCAAATTCCTCCCCACAGCACCAGCCAGAAGGTGCAGCACACAGCCACTATAAACACAGTGTTTGATATTATCTGACTCACTTGCCTCTCATACTTTGCAAATTTTATTGCAAATAAGAAACAGTGGTATGAAATATATTCAAATATACACTAGAAACCAAGGAGGCATCATTTACAGACAGTTTGTGTTATTACAGGCTCCAAAGATACATAAAACATCTTGCATTCATAGTCTTGACATGGAAAGGATAAAACATGGTATTTTTGCCTGAAACTCTGCTAATGACAACACATAGTTGCTGCAGTTTAAAAATATCCCTTCTACATTCTCTTTTGAAAAACTATAAATAGCCTGTAAAAAAAAAAAGTGACTTTAACATCTCTGTTATTTGAGTAAATAACAGAGTCATTCCACATTAGGTGTGGCCTTAAAGTCACAAATTTTGAAGACTATTAGGAAAACAGAAAATTGAGGACAAAACCTTGCACGAAACATGCAAAAGGAAGGAGCAAATACCCTCTTGCTAATAAATTGCTACCATCAGCAGACAGTGCATAAATCAGCACTGCTCAACTGTGAAAATTTCTGGATTATAGATCAGAGTTTTTAACAATTTGCTTACATAGCTCAGCCAGTACAGAGTTAAGAAAGAAGCCTCTTGTCAAATAATTCCGTTGGTCCTGTTCCTGCTGCTACTGATGCCAATAGGAGTGTTGCCCTAGAATTCAGGAAGAGCAGGACAGGATCCAAAGTTGTGGTGTGATCAGTTTTGCTGTTTATATTAGTGCTGTAACTATCAGTCTCCAACTGGAGATGATGGTAATGAGACTTATCAACACCAATTCCATTTACAGCTTGGCCTTAATCCAAGATGTCTACAGCAGTGAAGTAAATTACATTCACGCAAATTAAAGAATCCATCCACTAATCAGATTTTAACTTTTATTGTCATCAAAAAGTTCCCATCAGTGCAACTTCTATTCTAACACAGTTCTAAAAATTTACTCACTAAAGTGATCTTTCAAAAATCTTATCTACAGATACATGCATGGAAATTCCCCTTGAAAAAGTTCACTTCCTTCTGGTTCCAGTCTGCCACATAGGTTTAGAAGAAAGCTGTTTCTAAATTAGCTCAAAACCTTTACTGTTACTTGACAGTGTCACAGAATATTAAATAGGTTTTGACAGGACGTAATGTTGTATCACCACTTTGCAGTTTCCCCTAGCAAATTTACCAGAGAATCAGAGAATCAGTTTCAGAATGGCTGGGGTTGGAATGGACCTCTGGAGATCATCCAGTCCAACCTCCCTGCTAAAGCAGGTTCAACCAGAGCAGGTTGCACAGGATCAATTCCACGTGGGTTTTAAATATTTCCAGATAAGGCAACTCCACAACCTCTCTGGGCAGCCTGTTCCAGAGCTCAGCCATCCTCAGAGTAAAGGATTTTTTCCTCATATTCAGATGGACCTTGTGTTACAGTTTGAGCCCATTGCCCCTTGTCCTCTTGCTGAGTACCACTGAAAGGAGTCTGCCCGTGTTACATCTTCCCTTCAGACACTTGCACGCGTGGATGAGATCCCCCCTCAGCTGTCTCTTCTCAGGGCTGAACAGGCCCAGCTCCCTCAGCCTTTCCCCATAAGAGAGATGCTCCAGTCTCTTCATCACCTTTGTGCCCTTCACCGGACCTGCTCCAAGTGCTCCATTGTCTCTCTGCCCTGAGGAGCCCAGAACTGGACACAGCACTCCAGACTGGCCTCACCAGGGCTGAGGAGAGGGGCAGGATCACCTCCCTGGCCTGCTGGCACTGCTCTTCCTGATGTACCCCAGGACCCCACTGGCACTGAGCCCTGGGGACACCGCTGGCCAGAGGCCTCCAACCAGAGCGCATCCTGCTGATCACAGCCTCTGAGCTCTGCCATTCAGCCACTCCCCAATCCCCCTCACTGCCCACTCTTCCTGAGCTATGAGTGTGTTATGGGAGAGAGTTTCAAACACCTTGCTGAAGTCCAGGCAGACACACACCTGCTGCTCTCTCTTCATCTACCCAGCAGTCGTGCCATCATAGAAAGCTATCAGATTAGGCAAACATGACTTCCCCTTGGTGAATGTATATGGAATACTCCTGATAATCCTTTCTACCTCCACATGCTTAGAAATGACATCCAGGATGTGTTATCACCTTTCCAGGGATAGAGGTGAGGCTGACTGGCCTGTAGTTTTCTGGGTCCTCCTTCCTGCCCTTATTGAATGACATTCACTTTCCTCCAGTCCTCAGGATCTTCTGTTCTCCATGACAAAGACAATGTAGAATGACATAGCAGTAATATTTGCCAGCTCCCTCAGCACTCATTAGTGCATCTCATCAGAGCCCATGGATTTGTGGGTGTCATATTTGCCTAAATGATCTCTAACCCAATCTTCCTCCACCAGGGTAAAGTCTTCATTTCTCCAGATTTTCTCTCTTGCCTCCAGGGTCTGTGATTCCTGAGGAGTGGCCTTAGCAGTATGGACTGAGGCAAAGAAGTTTTCGCTGGTTTGCCATGCCAATTACTGGCAGATCATGCTCTCTAACTAAATGACATACAGCTTCCAAAGCAAAGCTCTGGTTTTTTGCTGCACAATAAACTGAGTTTTGAACTGTATGCAAACATTTAGCTAAACTGTGACTTAATTGTGGACTCCAACTCACAGTGATCATGCAAGTCACTGTTAGAAGGATTAGAGTTCTAATTAGCAACTGGCCTTGTGCACCTTGTCTCCAACAGAGACACAGCTGCTCAGAGCAGTGCGGTGCTGTGTGGATCTGGGTGGACTTGGCAAGACCAAGGCGTTTCTGCACATGGATGTGGGACGGATCTGACCCTTGAACTTCTGCCCAAATGCTGCACCCTGACTTCCACGCAAAACGCTTTTTTGGCTGGCTTTAAGGAACACCAGGACAGACATCTTGGTATGCTTTGATGTCCACAAACCTTAGCTTGCTGCAGAATCTGAGTTTGCAGTAATGAAACACACACTCTGTTCTTGCCTCACCCAGAAAGTGAAGAGTTATTTTTGATTGTGTTAAAAATCATAAGTATAACTAAGTTAGAAGTTTACTAGGACTCCTACTCACCTCCTCAGCACCACATGCATCTTTCTCTTTATTTCATTTCTTGGCAGACCATCCTCTCCAGCTAAGAGGACATACTGTGTCTAAAACAAAACTGTCTTTGTACACCATGTAACAAACTAACTTCTCAATTTGTATGAAAGTCACAGAGTTGACAGCTTAGGAGTTTAAATGATGGATTTTTAAACCATTATGTAATTATTACCACAAAATGAAACATTCATTCAGTGTAAAATTCTCAGGAACAGTAAATCAGTTAACATGTATGTATACACTGAAAGCCCTGAGGATATACAATGTTTAAGAACATCATAATCTGTTCAGTTCCAACTCCACCCCTTTGGCATTAATTGGAAAGGAAGGTGAGATCTTTCAGAGTAAGTGAACTGGGGATTCCCTACTGATTGAGAAACACTGAGGTGATGAAAAAATGACATATTTGGCTCCATGCCACCACACCATGGCTTAGCTAATATGGAAAGCAGCAGCCACAGGATGCAGTATGGTTCCAGCACTGTCTATGGCTCTCCTTCACTACTGATGCACAAGTAAGCATCCAGTTTGTAGTTTTTGCTTTCATTTTCTCTTGATTTCCCTGTTCTTCACACTCTCTGTTCAGTCTGTGAATAAAAATTGTTCTGTGGTCATAATAAAACCGTGTCTTAGTGACTGTGCAGCCTCAAGACAGAGCGCATAAAGGCTTACAAATATATAAACTAAGCTCTCTGCTTTCTAGGACCGTAATTTAGCTGCTTTCCCTGCTAAAAAAATAAATAGAAAACATCACCAAAATAAATGACTGTTTAAGAAACAATTAATTCTCCCACCCAGTCACTTTCTGCAACAAATTAGAAAGCTTTCAGATGAAGAAAATTTGTTTGCAAACAGTTCTTAAAACACATCCTTAACCTGTCCAAGAGCTTGTATATCTGTTTACTTCCCTACCTGTAAAGGGGAACCGTGGTCTGCTGATATCAAACATATATGAAACACTTTCTTAACAGTTCTTAGCTGCTGATTTCATCTTCCCTTCCCCAAAGCCTGCTCTTTCCAAGGCTGTCTGTGCATAGCAAATGTCTCATTCTAAGGACAGTCAACTTTTGCATATAATTATGCTAAAGGCAAATCTGTGACTTTTGGTGTTGATTACTAAACATGAAAAACATTTGGAGGATCCTGATCCAAGATTCTAGAAGTAAGTCCAAAAGAGCCTGTTACAATATCTTCCTGTACAGATACCAGGTTACTTTTACCTTGCACTGTCTGATGTCAAGCCATACCTCTTCCTGAGCATCTTCAATTCCCACTTGGTATCTCTAGGCTAAATAAATTCTTAATACCAGTATTGAAGGAAGTCAGCATTACTTTTTACTAGGGACCTCGGAAACTTCCGTGAAAGGTGCAGGCTGCTAATATGGTTTCAAAGGCTGGCCTGGGAGAAGTTCTCCAGGGAATGCTGGTGAGTGACAGTTTCACGTGGGATTATATAAGCTTCAAAAACTAACTACAGTGCTGCCTGCAAAATCTGTCTTCTGCGAAGGACCAGAATGCTTCAGCTCTCTTCAGTTCCACATTATTTTCCACATTATTTATTGCCAACAAAACAGCATTTCTGCACCAGATAGTAATTATATAATGTTGATTTCATTGCCCTTAGTAAGAATTTTACATTGATACAACAGTTTGTATTTTACAAGCACTTGAAAGACAGTAAGATGTGAAATTGAAATGTTTTCAAAAATACGTTTAATAAAGTCAATGATAAACCCCTCTAAAGAAACTGAAAAGCCCATTAAATGGAAGAGTCTGAAACACACTAAGACAATGGCTCCTTATATGCTGAAAATGTTCCCTTCCTCCAGGACTTGTTTAATTCCAAGTGTCACAATTTAACAAAAGAGAAATGTGTGAGACTTGCAGTCACACTGCATAAAATAAGTTTACATAAGCTGGAACTCTCTCTTTAGTAATCAAGCACTTTTTTAATTCCATGGGGTTGGACTGAATCCTCACTGATTATTAGCACTTCCCATGCAGATACTAAAATAGCTCCATATGCCTGGATATACTTGCAAAAATGCCTGAGGAGTCACTGCAGGTGTTATGTGAGCAGCCTTCGGAGCAATGTTACCCAGGCCCCTGTACAGTGTTAATATTGAACATCTTCACACTCTTGACTTCCAGCAGCTCCATAGTCTAATATGAAAGAATACAAAAATTTACAAAGAATTTGTATAAAGTTACAAATCCTTAAATTCTTTTGTGATGCTACAAAGAAACCTGCTTAAGTCTTTGTGACTGATTAACTCATCAGTAATGTAAGAAAACTGTGATGGGTGAGATGGGACTATAAAATAACATCAGAACATGGATTGATACTTTTGTGCTTAACTTAACCAGAACAGCTAGGCATTAATTAGGCATTAATTCCATACTGAGGCCATTTAACATGAATTGCCGAAAGAACAGCATAAGCCCCAGTACAAATATTTTGTAAATATCCAAAAGACTTGGAGTTTCCTACAATCTGTCTTATTTTGCCAGCTGGAAAGTATTAATAAAAAGAGAAGCAGAAAACCTCTTTGGTTGGAGAGAAAATGAGAGTGCCATTTTTCAGGGGCTGCTTGAAAAACAGCTAAAAGAGAAGCTCTGCAGAGGAATCTGAGGAAGCTGGACTTACCACACTAACATGTACTGAAATAGTATTTTCTCTTCTACAGACTGATACCCAGAGCCTCCTCCCCTGTGCTTTTCCTCGTTTAAATGAAAAAGCAAGTCCATTTTGTCCCCATGCACACACGTGTAAATTCCTGCACGTAGCATGTAAAACACAACACATTTTACAATTATCATCTTACTCTGCCATCAAAGGGGAGCACCACCACTGCAGCTACTCCAACACACCTACCTCTCATGTGACACTTGAACCAATAAAGCTATTTGCATTTGCTACTAAATATATACTACTAAAACATCCAACAACAGTAACAATCAAGCTTGTCTCCAACAGCTACCATCTAAATAGGAAAGAAAAACAAATAGAGATCAAACCATTTGGACAAATGGCACAGAAAATGACAATAAATAAATAAAATTTTAAATGGGTTATTTACTGTTAACACCTTCATCAAGGTTCTACTTCCTCACATGAAAATGATCTTCCTCTAGAGCCCTGATACCATATAGTAAAGACAGAGTTGGCTTTCAACAAAGCTATTTCGTCTCAAACAGGGCCGCTGCTTGGCTTGAAGCTATGTTACTGAATAGTCTTAAAATATGGAAGGAGTTGCATGCCCTAACTAGAAATAGAAGCATAAGAAATCTAATGAAAATGTGAAGTATTCATCAGGGAAATGTGGAAAAGCTATCATAGCAGTTTCTTTAAATGGCTTTGTGAATTTAATTCTTATAGATCAATGAAATTAGTTACTTAGTAAACTTAACAACGGGTATAAAAATAGTCAGTAGAGAAATCAGAAACCTTCTCTTCCAAAAAATAATTTTACAAGTTTCTTTTGTCATTATTAATGACTTTCAATGCCTTATAATTTCTTCTGCTCTTCTTCTCATTGGTGATCATTAGCCCTAACTGCAGCAGAGTTGCCCCTGAATCGTGCAGCTACAAACTGATGGAGATCCTAAGGGGCTAGCAAGGCCTACACGTGATGCATTCAAAATTCTTCAATTCAATGCCACCTGTGGCAAGGTAAAAGGTAGTAATGTGCTAAAAAGACAACTATACTAACAACCTACTATTTGGGAATCAATTCATTACAGTCTTAAAAACCCTTGGGTTTTGCAGCTTCATGGAGCTGGTCATCAAAGCAAAGTGTTATTTTCACCTGGAGTAAGCAGGAAAAGAATAAGAATGTGGTGAAACTGAAGAGTCAGGAGTATCACACTACCAAGAAAAAAAAGACTGCTGCCTTTATTCCGTATCATCCAGCTCAAAATCTTTGCTACAATATTGTACCTAACTTCAGAGAAGCAGAAGAGGATGTATGATTTCTGAAGCATGGGATCATTGACTTTGCTAACAGGAAAATACACAACTTCAGTTCACTTCAGTTTGGCATTTTTCAGTTTAAACACCAAGAAGTGTTTAACATGGTTAAAAGAATGGGAGCTAAAATGCTGAAAAAGATGAAGTCTGTGGTAAACTAAGCTTAATCACAGGGTCAGTTTAGGGGCATTCCCTCTAATTTGATCTTTCATTTCTCTCAGATAAACAAGCCTAATTACTTCTCTCCTTCAGGATAGATTGAGGGAATTATGGTATTTAATTTAAAGCTACTGCTTCATCTTAATAGTCCCTTGGTATGAAGAGACTTCAAAATTGTTAATATTTAGACTGTCAGTAAGCCAAAGGCTTCCTCAGACTCTTAGCAGCAGCAATCATTGATTCGCTTGTCATATTTCAAAAGCCAAACCAGAGATGACTAGTTTAAATTTAAGACTCCCAGTGGAATAACCTCTTTCATCTATGCTATGATCTGAGTAGCTCTGCTATTATAAGCTACTCAAAGTAGTCTTTGCAAAGCAAGAGTGATTTATGAATTTCAGGTTTAACTGAACCCTGAAACGATACCTTTGGGTTTTGTTTTTTTTGTTGTTGTTATTCAGGGAATTCCTGTTCAATTAAAAGTATTATAAAGCATTTTTCAAAAAATACAAAATACCATTTTTTTTTCCTATGCATTTAAACATATATGTGTAGCAAGTATAGATGACTGACAACTAGAGAGTGTCACAGCACTGTATAAAAACATGCAATTCGCTCTCAGTAAGGGAATAGTAAAAAGTTTGCCTTTATTTCCACATTTTTCACTTACATGAAAGCTTCTTCTATCTGTCAATCAGATCTCTTTAAACACTGAAACAGCAGCTCTCACCCCAATTTGCCTAAAATGCAAGCTTCTATTAAGGTTCATTATGTTTTCACATTAGCATTTTTGTGCCTCCTTCATTCTTGAGAAGAGCTCCCTGTAATAAAACTCTTCTTAACTTCTTTCTCTACACACACTTGGTAGGCATTAGACAGAAGGTGTGTTGAGAGCATTCCTCTCAGACTGCCCAACGCTGTCTCCTTGTTTCCCTGTGCTTCTGTACCATCACTTGCCTGTGGTCTTTCCCTTAAGTTGTAGCATCCTGAGGAGAAACCATGGTATCATTCTGTATCTGTGGAGTCCTGCAGAGTAATCTCATTTAGACACCTGTCTAAATAACGGCATCATCAAAATCCTACTGTTTCTTGCAGATATTCAGAATTAAGATACAGTCTTTCCTTCAATGCTGCTATATTAATGGGGATTTCATTGCAATAGTTTACTGTATAAATACCATAAAAAAATTAATTAAACAGCATATGTTACAATTACAGCTAAGCTGCAGGAAAGGATTCTCTATTCTGCTTGCTCTGAAGTCTGGATGAATGATCCTGCACAGTTGTAAAAGCTCCCCATCTTAACCTTGACCTTGGCTGGCCAGCCAGCTCACTGCAAAGTTAATTAGGTTACATGCGTATAAAGGACATCCTTTCCTAGGTGCACAATAGTGAGCTCAGCAAAATAAAGAAAACAACTCCACTGCAAACACGGGGAAGTCAGATTCCACATGCTCACAGAGCAGGCAGGTCACAACCAATTTGTTATGACTCTCATTTGGAAATGATTCTTTACAGGTGATATTTCAGTTTATGATTTAAGTATTGTTCAAATAAGAGAACACATAATCCTCTCAAACCAAATAAGTCAACAAATCCTCAAAGTCTTGCTTAGTCTTTCCAAAATATAAATTTTAGGCAACAAAATGGATGGAATATTTCAGCCCAAATGGATAGGTTTTGAAAGTAATATAAAGATCTATCTAATGCAGCTTTAACCAGGTCCACAGTAACCTGTACATATACACACTTTTTTGTGCATCTAAGCAATGCTAAATGAGGCATATATTACCAATTTTAAAAGTCATAAATTACAGAATACTGTTAGAATTTCTTAAAAACTCTGTCTCCACAGTATTGTTCATAGACTTGTCAGAACTTACACAGTTTATAATTGAATAAATATCTTAAAACCTGATTTTGAACTAAATTTTGTAACTTGTGTAACCTATGAAGCCATTCATTTTCTTTGCACATGAAATGAGGAATTTGAAGTCCCTAAGCAAATGCCAGATCTTTTTAATATGTATTGAAAACATACTAAGGTTACACCAGTGCTTGCGTGTCTTTTCTATTTATAATTAAGTATAGAAGCGTCATATGCACAATCTGAAAAAACAACAGTGTTGATAAATCCCTGGTTGTGTGTACCAGAAGAATAGCTCTTGGTCTGGTTTGGCATTTAAAGTCTGACTCCTTTTCACACGCCCCAAACCCCACACACATTCTGTTGCTAATACTCAACACAATAGGACTAATACCAGCCGATTAGAACATGCTTCAATAGCATAATTCTCTAAAGGGAATGAATATCCTATAAGTTAAATGATGACACGAGGTTATATGAAATCCCAATTAGCTCAGCAGAAAAGAAGAAAAGCTTTAGAGATATGAAACTGTCAAAGCAGACCATTCATTAAGGGGTATGATTTCCTCTTTGCCTTTCAATCTCATTTTCAAAACAGCTTCCTAAACTAGCATTTGCAAATACATCTGTTTCTGTACACAAAAAGGCTAATTCCATACCCAAGTGCTGGCTCACCTGACAATGTGAGCATACCAGTCTCACAACCACAAGGAACTAGGTTCCTGTTTTTAGCCTTATGGTCATTTAGTCCTCAGAGGTTAAATCAGTGACAATGCTATGATAGTGTATTTAAATGGCTTTTCAACAAAGACCAAATCTATTTTTCACACAATAAAGTGAACCGTCATAAGACATTAATTCGCATTTGTTAATGAAAACTGTCTAGGAACCGCTCTTTTATAATCATGTCTGCTGTTTGCACTGTCTACCATTTTACAAAGTGTATTTCTGTATTTCGAGAAGCTCTCTTGATGTTTGCAATCTCCGGTCCTTTGTAAGAAATTGCTTCTGAGTCTGAAAAACACTTTGGGTTGCATTGTGCCTGTAGGTCCAGAGGCAGGACAACACTGGCCGAATGAACAGTACTCTGCCACCTCCTCGGTCTCTCTGCAGTTCTGCAGCCCAGGGAGTGAACCAAGACTGGAGTAGATGAATGGAAATCCATCCAACACGTCCTTCAGAGCCCTGTGGAAGCCACTGCAAATTACAGTGTCACTTATGACTGTACTACCTGGTCAAACTCACTTTACAACAGGTAGTAAGGAAAGAGTAAAACTCTTCTTCCACAAAGACTTGTAGAGCTGAATTTATAGCTTTATTATGAATGATGCTCTGTGTGTTGTAGATCAGTGTAAACCCACATGAGAGGAAAGAGTGTAAACATTGACTTGGACCCACTGGCCACCCACCTTTGGGAGGTGAAGCTTTTGAATTGATTGTTGTGAGCCGAACTGACAATTGCCTCACTGCCCCTTCCTCTTCTCAGCACAGTCAAGCTGTTCAAAACTGCAGCACTTGCAAAACAGAAACTGGACTTATTTCACATATATGGCTCTTGCAACCAAGAGTTTCAGAAGCAACAGAAATTTTTCAAAAAACTAGTAACCTCTTCTGAAGTGAAATCACTCTTCCTCTTAGTGAAGCCACTTCCATAACAATTGTTCTCACAGAGAGCGTCAGCAACAAATTAGAGGAAGTCCAGGCAAAAGAAGGGGCACACAAGAATCTCTGGCTGCAACTGATTCTGCTACTTCTTTGTTTAATCATAATTCCAAGTGTCGGAAGTGGGTGTAGCAGGAAAAGCAAATAATAAGAAACCGAGTGACAGATTAAAGTCCTTTTTAATTTGGACTTAAAGTTTAACCGTACTACCTGGAAAATGCTGTGGCACCTCCATTAATTTTGATGCAAATTTCCCCAGCATATGGTTAGGAAAATTATTATTTTTAGCATAACAATCAGGCATAGCTACAGCAGCCTTACAATTTTTTGTTGTGATGGAATTCTGTTTCTCCTCTGAGACGATAATTTTCTGCACGGTCACACCCTATACCGAGAAGCAAGAAATAAAAAGGAACAAAAAAGGGACAGGGAAAAAGAAAAAGGGAAGAAAAATCACCTACAACTGTTATTGCATTTCTTTAGGTCCAGTGGTACTACAAAATCACTAATAGGAAACATGCAATGAAAAGGCACCTATATGTTTAAAGAATCTGTCAGTCCGGGAGCAGAACAGGACTTTTCTGGTGGGCTCAGCAGAAGGAAAGCACCATTTAAAAGTGAATGAATGACTTCTCTTGTTTGCCTGTGACTCTCATGAATACCATAATCACAGCAAGTGCAATACTTTTTAAATAGAGGTGCTACACTGTGTCTCTGCTGAAACCTGGGCTAAAATCTTTGGAAAATAAAATCATTCTTTCAACATGAAATAGCATGTTCAGATTCCTCAGTCTGACTGAGTTTTGAGATGCTATTAAGATTGAAACAGATCACTTCCCCTACTCAAGGATAATGGTAACAGCGTGGCTGCAATTTAGCCCCAACACAAGTTCCCAATGGAATTGTATCTGTATCCACTCTAACATGGATGTAACCTGCTTTCAGTCAGAGCACAACTTCATTTTAAACGGATTGTTAGCCAATAATTATGGAAGTAAATCTTAGAGAAAAACTAAGCTACAATCACCACATGCTTTCCCCCCAATTCACGTTCTTCACTTGCTCTCATTTATAAATCAGTGTACAAGGCAAACTAAGTCCAATTGTGGTCATTGATACCCTGTCTATAAGCTCTGCATTGGAAAGTACTGCAGAGCAGTGAGAATCAGAGAATTCCAGATTGGAAGGGGACCTCAAGGATTACCTGGCCCAACCCAGGCTGACAACACTCTGAAAGAGGCCAGTTGGAAAAGAGAGATTGTTGCTACTGTAGAGAAAACTGTAGAAAAAGCCGCACAGAACAACAGTTGAGTTCACACACTCCCAAAGCTGCTGATCAGTGAAACTGTCAAACCCAGCTTTTGTTCATGTAAACAGAGGAAGACTGTTCCTATAACAAACTTGCCCCAATGTGCCCTGCAGGGATTCATGTTGCAATTCTTTATCAATTCCTGCCAGGCATTATTCTGCCAGCTTGTAATCCTATAGCAGGAGAAATCTGCATAAAGAAATGCTCAGGAAAGAAAAAGTGCAATGGCTCGTCTTTTTTCATGCCATACATGCCAAGGCACTGAGAAAGCATTTTGTAAATATGTAATGGGTAATAAACTGGAATCAATTTTTTTTTTTTTTAATTTGCAGGCTGTAATATATACAAAGAGCTGGATTCAGAGCCTTTCTGAAGGTGGTTTGAACAGCTTCTTGGCCACTTCTCAGTTACTGTGTGGCACTGCAGCAGTAATCAAAGAAGTTGGGAGCACTCTGGAGGAAGCTTTGAGGGAGCATCAATAAAGTTTTGAACAAAGACGGGGGCTCAAGATGTTAGGATAGTTATGCTTCTCGTTTTCCTAAAACATGTTTGTTATTTAGGTACTAAGGATCGGCTTGCTACGGCAGATGCAACTATATAGTAAGAAAATACATATTTATTCTCTCATGCATTTCAATTACTTGGAAAGTAAACATTCCTGCTTTCACATGCACATGTGCACCCACACAGCTCTGCACTTCTCAACAGTCTGAGTCCACTCTGCTACGGGAAACACCTCAAGGCCTGGGAGAAAGAGAATGAAAGGGAATTGCCAAAGTCAGCTCAACTCCAGTGAAACTGCCTGCATCATTAACCTTAGAGCAATGGCAGGTTATTTTTACATTAAGTTCATTGAAGGAATTAGAGTGAAAAGCATGCATTTCCTGTTCATACTTTCAGAACATTTCAAGACAGGGGTTTTTTTCTCCTCTAAAGTCATTCAAGCACAGCGTCTATCCAGAAAGGAACCTCAACTCTGGCTATCCTAATCAAACCATTATGAGAAATTCCAAAAGACAGTTTGCAATGACAGCACTTACAGTTATACATTCCACTGCATTATACAGACACATTTATTTTGACAGAAACAACAATCAAGATTTCCACCAAGATTCATCATACTGGTCAACGGCTCAGAGTCCCAACGGGGATCAGTGACAAATGCGGTCCCTCAGGGGTCCGTATTTGGACCAGTTTTAGTATCTTCATTAGTGAGACAGACAAAGGGAATGAGTGCACCCTCAGCAAGTTTGCAGATGACACCAAGCTGAGGGGTGCAGTTGACAAACATGAGGGACGGGGCTACCCAGAGGGTCCTGGACAAACAGAAGAAGTGGGACCATGGGAATCTCATGTGGTTTAACAACACCAAGTGCTGGTGCTCCACCTGTGTCCAGGCAACCCCCAGGAACAGCACAGGCTGGGGATGAACAGATCAAGGGCAGCCCAGATGAGAGGGACTTGGTGTCCTGGTGGGTAAGAGGCTACACATGACCCAGCCATGTGCCCCTGCAGCCCCAAAAGCCAAACATGTCCCGGGCTGCATCCATAGCAGTGGGGGCAGCAGGGGAGGGAGGGGATTCTGCCCCTCTGCTCTGGTGAGACCCCACCTGCAGGGCTGCATCCAGCCCTGGGGCCTCCAGCACAGGAAGGACATTGACCAGCAGGGTGAGTCCAGAAGAGGCCACCAAGATGACTAGAGGGATGGAGCACCTCTCCCATGAGAAAAAGCAGGGAGAATCAGTATTGTTTAGCCTGGAAAAGAGAAGGCTTCAGGGTGACCTAATTGCAACCTTCCAGTACCTGCAGCGAGCCAACAAGCAGGAGAAAGACTTTTTACAAGAGCATGGAGTGACAGGACAAGGGGGAATGGCTTCAAACCGGAAGAAAGTAGGATTAGATTAGATATTGAGAAGAAATTCTTTACTGAGAGGGTGGCTAGGCACTGGCACAGGTTTCCCAGAGAAGCTGTGGATTCCCCACCCCTGAGGTGTTAAAGGCCAGGCTGGCTGGGACTTTGAACAACCTGGTCTAGTGAAAGGTGTCCCTGCTCATGGCAGGGGGGTTGGAACTAGAATGATCTTAAGGTCCCTTCCAACCCAAACCATTATATAGTTTTATGATCTTCAAATGCATATGAAAACTGAAACCTCTAAAAACAAGTATTTCATGGTCTCTTACTCTATTGCAGTTCACAGAATGCAGGGAGGCAATTAACAGGAATATCCAAACACTGGAAACAACCCTTGCCCTAGACAAGTTGCAAGCTATAAACTCCCTATGCACCTTACATGAAGAGCAAGAGGTTGACATGTGAATCAATTAGTGTCTGACAACTCCATTTAGTCCTAAACATATGCCATCATCTCATTCTGTAAATGTCATCTGCAAACTGTTTCTTCTCCCACCAGGCCCTGTGCAAAGGAATTACTACTAGGATTGCAGGAAACCATGTATGGTATTTAACCTTAGGAGAATACAGAGGAAAGGGTAGATAGTACTTACACAGAAAATGAAAAGCAAGTACAGCAACTGAGAATTTCTGAAAATGTTTGCCTATGGCAAAGCCACCACAGCCATCAGATTTTTACTGTCCAAAATGCCACACATATCTGTGGAACTGTGTGGGATGTGGTGATGTAAATGTGGGATTATGCCATGAGGAGAAGGAGAGGGAGAGGAAAGAAGAACAGGAGAGGAGCCCATCTAAATTTTCCGCTTTGTCTGTACTGGGATACTTAAATTAATAAAAATGTTTGTGCATGACTCACAAAAATAATGGATAGATTGATTACTTCCAAACATATGAACTGATATTTGTTATCCCAAATGAAAACAAGAAACAGAGGTCTAATGCTTTTCACTGTGCTCAGCGGACTGGGAGGCTTAGATCCATCCCTTCCTTTCATAACTTCTGAGCATTTGCTACTTCTTATGTAAGTGGAAAAGGCAGTTACATTAAAATATCATTCCCACCCAAGTTCAAGCCCCAATACCTGAAAGTTTGCCAATTTTTTTTGTGTCTCACTAGAAAATAGTACTGCACTATTTTCCAGGATTGGTCTGCCACTCCTATGTACTTTTCTCCATCCAAATATTTTCTCAGAACATCTTTTGTTGTGGTATTTTTACATCTTTCAGAGTGGGGAAAGTTTATTCTACAGACAACCAGCTCAGGCCATGTTGAACTGCACAATTTATTTCCCAAGTATAAATACTGCTGCAATTGTTTGCAGTTGAAGACATAAATAATGCAAAAAAGCGCTACTAAGTGTGCACAAAGTTTGATCCCCTATGCCCAAAACACTTTAAATTTTCATAAATCAAAGCAAATATATTTTTGCTATCAGAGTTGTTGGAAAAAAGTTTCCTTTAAACTACCCAGCATTAGCTTCACTCTCAATTTGAATAAAAGGTCAGCAGGGAGAAGGTGCAGGTGTTACCAGAAATGCTCACAGTTATGATCTAGTTAGTGTCAGTTTTTCCCTCAGGTCAACATTGGATAGGGCAGTAAGGTTCTGCTTTCAATCAGATAAAGGGAAAAGTACCTTGGAAATGCACGGCCATGAAAAAGCAATGCATACATGTCTGGGTTTCCATGCATGCGATGTTAGAGTATTAGCAGGTCATTTTTAAAAAATGAATCGCTATCTTACGCTTAATATTTTCCTGAAGTGGTAAGTGCTCTATACAGTTGTCCTGCACCATTAAACAGTGATAATGTTGCAGCCTAGAGGTAGCTTCTTTTCAGTGATGGGTGAACTGATTTTTGTGTTTTTTCCTTGTATAATTCATAAGTTAGCATGACCAGAGTGTTGAATTGCAAAAGTAGGACATCTGTCACCATGGGGAAGCAGTGGGGGAGCACGCAGTGTGCTTCTGACAGCTGTGGGCTTGTTTGTGGTCACTAGAAAGGTGCCTACTTGATTTTTTTTTTTTTTTTTCTACTTTAGCATTCCAGACATTGGGCTCCATCATCCATCATCTTCCAAACCAACAAAATAGAACAAAAACCTTCTTGATTTCTAGTCAGTCATACTCTTTCCCAGCTTGGCCACTAGATCCTTCCTTTGACTTCCTGGGACTCACCTAAGCACATTGAACCCCCTCACAGCCATTCTTGTCTAGCAGATAATGCAATATCTCAAGTTACACAACCACTGCAGAGAACAGAAGCTGGCTCAATTGATTTTTTGTAAAAGGATGAATTCCAAGTTTGCTGCTAACATAGGCAAAGATGGGCTGAGCTGCAGTGTCACAAGTACAAAGGCATGAAGGAAACCATCACATGAGACAAAGCAATCAGACACAGCTGCCCAGGTGAAATAAAATAGAATTAGGCAGATTTATTTCAGTAAATCCTTACCACAGGAATATCCTGCTACTTGCATTAGTTCTCTCTGTGATTTCTCACTGCAACCAACAAAAGCAGCCATGCAGATTTCATTAATGGCACATATCCTTTCAGTCTCTTTTGAAGTTTGTGTCTCATTACTGCCAACCGCTTTCTGCCTCTGCAAATGCAGTGGGAAATCATGAATATAAGCACCTTTCCTCCTCTAGGACGTTCGTGTTTGTTTACAGTTCAGAACTACTGCTGCATTCACTGGCAGTGGCACAGTATTACACAAGTATGAGCATCAGGAGACTCCAGCCCAGGAAACAGTTGCTTCCTCAGCTGCTGAGGCAGCTCCATTTGTGGCCACACACAGTAACACAGACTGCTAATCTGCCCTCTGGAGCGACCCAGAATGTGGTTCTGGTTTCCTTGAGTCAGCTGCAGAGGATGCGCTCGAGAGTTGGCAGAGATTTCCCCCGTTCTCTGGCACAGAAACACACCACAGAGCCCGTACTTCTAAGGGCCACAGCGCGTCAGAGCAGGGCGCAGGTCTGGAGCCGGTGGAAGCACGGCAGGACACACGGACAGGAAGCGTGGCCAGGGCAGAGCACTGACAGACACCGCGGATCCAGCCCAGCTCTGCTGACCCAGCGGGGCAGGAGCGCCCTGCAGACACAGCCAGGCCACGAGCAGGGGCAGTGCCAGGAGGGGCTTCAAGGAACTGCCCTCACCAACGGGCTGGACATCCGGCATGGCCTCAAAACCTCCCACTGGGCTGAGTATGAGGAGCAATTTCAGCTCAGGGACCTTGTGTACTGCAGTTTCCAAGACTCTGTATCCTTGGGGACCATTTCACCCTTACTATTTAAACAGAGAAATAGGTAATGTTCCAGGAACAGCTACAGGTCAGGCAACTACACCAGCACTTCAACTACATCATTTGAGAGAGGAAGTCCACTGAGCCGCTATATTTTTATATTCCACCTTTTTCCAGGAAGTGTTCTTGCTTATCTCGATCTTTTTTTCATCAATAACAAAATAAATGCTTCAACAACTCACTAGCAACAAATTTCTCCTACTGCTGTAACTCAGCTTAGAATCTAGTCTTGATGTCCGTGAAAGGCAAGGAGCTTGCTCACACCCCAACATGCATAAAGCTATTTCCATTATTATATTCTACCAGCTTCTTTGATACTATTATCCATGCTTTTAATATTATCTTGTAAGACACCTTCTCCATTTCTTTAGCATTTTTGGCCCCTTAGAAAACAAGATTAGAACCAGAAATACCCAGTATTAAAGAATACACATCAAAAACTGGAAAATTCTCTCACCACTCAGAAAAGTAGTCGAGGTGTAAGAAATTTCTTGATGCTATTTCTTATTTTCCAAAATAATTATATACCTCCCCCTAGGGGAATCTTAACTGCTCTGCCTACACTAAACTAAAAGCCCTTTTACTTTATGTAGTCCATGTCTGAGGGAAGCACACTATCCCAGAGAGATGCAGTTTTTCCATGTACTCTAATGCAGTCATTCCCTAAGAGCATCACCCAGCTTCTCAGTCTGTGACCTCTAATGATGTTCTCCCTCTCTTCATTCTAGGCTGGAAGTCTGAAGGCAATCATTCTATCTTGTTTACTGTTATATTAAAACAATAGGTGATAAAAAATGATTTAATGTCACTTTTAAGGGAAGATTTCTACTCCTCTTTAACAGACTGTGAGCTGCTACAAGGAATATTTTTGTAATGGAACTAGACGGAGAATTCATGTTACTCACATCATTCACATGAGGGAGTTCAACTCATATTTCAGTCCAGCATGTTTGAAAAAAGTAGCAATCAAATACAAGCTTGCCTACACACCTTATCTGTACATCTGCCTGGATTCTGAACATGCAGGAATGCAGCTAACCCAGGCAGATTGGTCCTGAGGATGCAAAATGTGTTTAGCTGTCACTAAAAGCTCACTGTAGAACTCAACGTGCCTAGAGCAGGTCGCAGTAAAGATTCTCAAGCAGCCGAGATCACTGAAGTGTTTTGATGCAGTGAGACCCTCACCAGGACACACCAGCTGAGTAACTGGTCCTTCTAGTACCAAACCAGCACGAGAGAAACTGGACAGTCACATGGATTGTAGAGTCCAGCTCCTAAGTGACATCTTTGCGTATGGAACAGCCCAAAAAGTACTTTTAGCAAAACACTAATTTTAGACATTAATGTAAGTCAACCATTAAAAATTATTTGCTACAGTCACAGTTCGCCATAAGAGGCAACATTTGGGTTTTTTCAATACTATGGAAAAGGTGCATGCAAGAGATTTAATTACCTTACCATACAGGTTCATATTTCACATATTTTTATCTCATCCAGCGTAGCAATATTTAAACATAATTTTGTTAGTATTCTAAACTTCTCCAAGTTTCTCTTTTAGGGAAATATACAGAAACTAAGAATTATTTTAACCTGACTGCTGAAAAAGTACTCTTTTTTCCCTATCAAGTACTGACTAGCTACATGTTTATCACCCAGAGTAAACCAACAGACCAGAACGGGTTTTTTAGTCAATGAACCATGAAGTCTAAATAGAACTTGCTGTTTTAGCCTGTAAGTCTGACCACAGAAAATGACATTTAGATAACTAGAGAATCTCAGAATTAGAGGCTGTAAGAGATGTCAAGAGACCATCTAGGCCATCAGAGCTTGATTGACAGCCTGAAGGACAATTCATCCAAGCCAAGGTCCATTCCTTTTCCCCAAGAAGCCACTAGGAGCAAGTTGTGAGTCACAGGAATTGTTCTGGACGTGCTCACCACCATCTTTGCTGGGGACTCACATCCCTTACTAGATGACAACAAATGACCTGGCAGGACTGTACCTGATGTGGTAAGAACCAGGTAAGGCTGTAGAGCAAAATCCAGCCTTTATTTCATTAAAATGTTCTATATGATTTAGTCCATTCTCTCCCCGTGTGTCCAGATAAATACAACTAAACTCAAGTAGGTGTTTTTTACAGACATGTTTTCAAAAATCTCCAAAACACAGTACATGCATGCGTATCTCAGCACAAACCACAGTTCATGACTTTGCTTAAATGTGATAGGGGGATTGAAGACAAAATGATGGATTTTGCGCTGACCTGTGTCTGTCACTTCTGCTGCAAACAAAGCACTTTATATCTCTGACCCTACAGCCAGTGGTCCTGGGGAACAATGGGTGCTCGTTAGGTTTCAGCAGCTTTTCACCTATTTGAAAGCTGACGTTTCTTTTCTTCCCTTTTCTAGGTTTAGCAAACCTCATGTGGCTACTTTTTGTAAACATTCTATATTTGCTATACAGTACGTTTTCAGTGTTTTCATCCCAAGATCAGAGTCAAAAAGCAAGTGCCTTACTCCTGGCCTCAGAGGAGGTCACATTAATACATTTGATATTGACAAGCCTATGAATATATTGCAGAACAATGTTTGCTTTTTTTGAAACAGCATCACTGTGTTGACACACTCAGCTTGCAGCCCTTCACAATTCCCCATTCATCCTTTGCATTAGTGCTGCCAAGCAGTTATTCTTCATTTAATGTTTTGCATCTGATTTATTCTTAGTCTGCTTTCACGTATACTGAACTGTACGTTATTGATACCAGATTATTTCTTTAACAAATTCTAAATTCCAATCTGTCTCTCAAAGGATTTAGAAGCAGTTTGAGGTTGTTATCATCCAGATGTTTTGTAAGCATACTCACTGCTCCCTGAAACTGTGCGTGGAAACTGTCCCCACAGGGATGGAAGGACTTGCTGAACCCCACGAACCAGATCCCCTTTCCGGCAGCAAACCCCTGGTAAGTGAATGCTGAGCATGTTGTTTTGAACAGTTTTACAGTAGACTTCTATTTTTACCTCATTAGATTGCAAATCAGAATGCTACACAGAGTTCTGTTCAAAGCCTCACTGAAGTCAGATATATAACAGCACTTGGACTTTCTCTCATCTACCAGGCTACTTAACTATTGCAAAAAGCAAGGAACTCACCCTGATATTTGTACATTGCAAAGGAACATTCAATGTTTTTAGCTCCTCAGTATTCTCAAGATGGTTTTCAACAGTTTGGTCTACTATCCTGCTGATTCTAGTGAAACTTTTGCCTAGGATTCCTTAGGTCTTCTGCTCCTGTCTAAAAAGAGCTACAGCATCATGTGCACCTCCAGAGCACTGGGACCTCTCCCCCCAGTCCTCCATGGGTTTCTAAAGATAATTGCTAATGCTTTAGAAATTGCTCCAGCTACTTCTGTAAGCAGTCTAGGCTGAGTTCCATCAGAAACTGCCAACTTGAATATATCCAACTTCTCCAAACACAGTTTAACTCATTCCCCTCCTGCTCTAAACTGCCTTTTATCCTTTGCTAAAATACTGCAGCCCTCTCTGTCATCTGTGTTGGTGGTGATGACTAAAGCTAAGTTAAAATCCATGTAATAATAACTGAAATAGCTGCCAGTGACATTTTAAATTTGTCCTAAAGTAAATGCTGAATAATTCCAAGCAGAAAAATCAAGTCTCTATTCTGTATTGATGACATTATTTTCTAAGCAAATAAATTCCAAAATAATTTTAAAAGCTTTTTCTGCTTTCTTTCAAAATGTCTATTTATAGCTTCCAACTATTGAGAGATTTGGAGGTTAAAGCACAGTTAAATCATCTCATTTACATAGTGATATACTTAATTATTAATACAGTACTTTCACCATTCAATGTCATTTCTACCAACAAATCAGAAGAGAAGCAGCACACTGTCACCAGGTTTTAATTTCTTTAGCTATGTACTATTCGATTAGCTGTAATTTTAGTTTTGAGATATTATATGCTGCAGATTTATCCAGCTAAAGCCTTTTAAATATTTTGCCAAATTGGTGGATATAGCAATTTCACCCCTGCCCCCATTATTGTAGCCCCTCTCTGCAGCCCGGAGCACACATTAAGAGTCTTCCTTTGGCAAACTTTATTTTCTCCAAAGAGAACCACACTTCACAGCTTTTCATTTTGAACTGTTAAAGCACTGCTTCGGCAGATAACGTATGTAATTTACACATCAAAAATGCTAAAGGCAAACTTCAGTTTGTACACCCTTTGCCTATTTTGGTCCAGATATATAACAGCAAAGAGTTTGTTCCAAAAGTGATTTCTGATTTTAACAGCATTTTTGTTGATATTTTGAGCAACTATTCATACCCTTTTGAAATTAATGCAGGAATTAATGCTTTTCAACCATTTTTACTGTTGGTTTGCAAATTATTTACAAGTGTGAGGTCCCAGGGCTAACTCTAGAATTCTGGAATTCTGACCAATAAAAAACCTGTAGAACTGCCTTAGTGCTCTAATTAAATGTAATGTGCCAATAACCTAAAAAATATTTATTTCAACTTTTACTTGCCAAACCATGAGATCCACGGTAAAGAAAAAAAAAGAAAAAACCACCACCAAAACAAACAAACAAACCAACCCAAAAAACCCACACCCACAAAAAAACCCCCTTGAGCTGCTCAAGTGTTCCAAATTTTTCTTGTTACGAATGAAAAATACATCCTGAAAGTGTTTGCATACTGAGATGATAAACAATGGCTAAAAATCACATGGAAGTTAACGTGTTCCTTTCCCTCCTTTTGTTGATCTCCCTGGAATCAGAGAAAAAGATAAAAATGGATAGAAAGAACAAGAGCTAAAATGAAAAAAGCCCAATGGATTTATAAAAGCTATGTGAATTCAGATACAACTGAGTATTTTTTCAGATTTCTTGACACCTGGGCCTAACAACTGACAGAGTGTACAAATCTGAACATGAATTACTCTAACTTCATTTGAGGAATGGAACCAACTGGCCCAAACTTCTTCAATGGAGCAGCTTTACCAAGGAGCCTCTTCTCCAGAGAGGCAGCCACGGTTTCTCTTTTGCTTTCTCATCCCCGAGTTTGCACGAATGACTTCTCAGCCAACTTTGTGCTGATTTCTAATGTCACAGGCAATGGAGTGATCACCTGGGAGCTGCGGGCACGGCGCAGTGTCAGCATCTTGGTGCCAGCCCCTGGTGTGCTGAGCCAGCAGGGCCCAGCTGTCCCTGATCACTGCAGTGTCTGTTTGCCTTCAGCAAACATGCTGTGCATCCAGATGTGTCAAAACATCTCTCAGAGCAGAGCCTGGACTTAAACAAGGGAGAGCTCTGGAAAAGCATCTTTCAGGAGTACTTCATGTTTTATTTATCAATATGCTGCTTTAGAAATCATTTCCCATCATGCAGGGCTCAGAAGCAAGAGTGGAGGGATGCATCCATCTATCTTACCTGCTGCCTCTCCACAAAGGAGGGAGCCAAAGTGGAGATGCCAAAATGGCAGGGATACTCTCATTCTGTGGCAGATGGACTATCACTTACCTGCAGCATAAATGCTGGTGATGTGTAAGGACTTGGAGAGTTACAGAATTCTCTTCTTTTCTCCTGCTGCTTCCAGCAGCAAAATTGCATTAGAAGAAATGTGAAATGTATTTGATAATTTCATGGTATGACCACCTCTTTAGAAATTTAAGTCCATATTATTGGCTAATGAATGAGAAATCCTGAAAATATAAAGAGATCATGCATTATCATGAGAAGTCTCCTGAAGAAGCTGAGAGAGATGATAGACACAAGAAGAGTCAAAGCATACGATGGCATACATGACAAATTCTATATCAAATTTCTGTTTTCACACAACTTCATTGAGAGACACTAAGCAAAGGAGACTCCCCTCTAAAGAGAGGGGAGATTGAATTTTCCTTTGCAGTTACAGTGCACTAAGTATAAGGTAAGTGCTAAAATAGAATTTGCTTCATGTTGTGTTTAATTTTGAAGAGTTCCTACCACTATTGCTGTGCTGGGAGTAGTAAATGGAATGTGAAACATGATCTGGAAACATCTGACATACTCCCTGTATGTGCACCTTCTCTGTACTGTTAATGAAGTCTTTTACGCCACTCCACACATAAGTAAGTTTGATTCTGACTTTTAGCTATTTAAGAATAGAACAAGGGTACTCCGTCAGCACCCTGAACAAAACAAGAAAATATTACTTAAACTGAGCAATTGCCCACAGGCTTTGGTCAAAATTGCTTTCAAAAAGTCATTTGCTCAATTTGAAAACAGGAGTGTTTTGTAGTGAGGGATAAAACTACATCCCCATCTACTGCATGCACACTGAAGCAGTTATTCTGCCATCTGGAGGATTTTTCTAACGTTTCAGAAAATCTCATTCCAAACACAGTCCAATTTGGACAGTGCTTTTTTATTATATATTAATAAATATTCCATATAATAGACATAAATCATCAGGAATTAAATCTAGGGGATGCATTTGTAAAGCCAGAGTATTGACCCTCTCAAAATAAAAAACCAGATTTACTGCTCCTACTTTGGTTTTCTTCCATCTTTTTTTTCCTAAAGCACTCTCCTTTAGTGTTCAGATCCCCAGCCCAGAGGTCCAGCAGCATCCTGGATGGCTCTCTTGTTGTCCTGGTGAACAACTACTTGCACATTTCCTTCCTTTGCTTTGTTTATCTTTTATTTTTAACTCAGTAAACTCTCCAGGGCAGGCACTGCCTCTCACTCTGCAGCCACACAATTACAGCTCCGAGCACAACCAGAGGCTCTCACCAGCTGAGGTCTCCCAGTGTAAATAACAGCAAACACCACGGAGCTGCTCCGTGGCACTGCACCACTCGCTTTCAGCAGCTTTCCCTTAACACACAGCTGATTTTCACTCTCTGAAGGACCTTGCTATGGACACAAGAAGCTGGGTTCATACACACAGCAAGAGAGCTTGCCTTCTCAATTTCTCTAACACAGATTTTGATGTAGTTTTTCTGGAGTTACTGATAGGGAGGACTGAAGGACAAGATGATATATTCCTCCTCTACTGGTATCTTTATACAAGATAAAGATGACTGACTGCTAGGTAATGAAGTCACAGAAAGTTTTCTGCATCATAGTCTACATCATAACTTTCTTCTAGTGGCAAACAACTGAAAAAAGCTGCAAATGTTATGACTGAGCCACTGTAGGAACAGAATAGTCTTATTTCTTCCTCTTCCTCAATCAAAACTATAGAATAATTCCACAAGAGGGGTAATTAATCAAAAGAGATATCATAGGAACAATGCCTTGAGAGAATGCTGCAGATTTTAGTTGATTTTTATTTCAGACTAGTGCCACGCAAGGTAGGACTGTTCCTCTGAAATAACCATATAAAAAGTGGTTCCCAAAAATCAAATAAGGAATGCAGAAGCCCTGTCTCATAGATTTTATATTTAAAAGTAAGCATACTAAAAGGAAGACATGCAATTTTAGAAATTGTTAAAGAGGTTTACTTAACATATATAAACTGCCCTTTTTTATGTGACAAGAATGTACATTATGCTTTCCACGTAAGATTGGAAATCATAATGCTTCATGCTAGACCATCATTGTGGGAATAGCAAATACATGCCCAAAAACCTCTGGTTTTCTGTGTGAATATAGAACAGTGAGGAGGTGTCTGCAAGCTGAATAAAGTGCTTCAACTCAAGAGATTAAAATAATGAGAAGAAAAAAAAAAAAGATACATCAGTTAATCATTTTGCTTGACCTCTCCTAACTTAGAAACCATTATTAGCACAACATGTTTTTTCCCATTTGCCTGTGGAATTGTGACTCCACAGCCACATCGTTCTTACAGATACTGAACAATCTCTTGTAATACTCCTCGAATTCTACCAACAGTTATGGAAATTTAGTTTGTCCCTTTGCATTTTTGTATCTTGGAAATGTACTTTCATACTAAAGATTCAAATACCTGGATCCATCATACCCACACAATCTCACTGACAGCCAGGGGGAATTGGGCATAGGCCAGTAGCTGTGGTAGTACTGAACTATCTACAGCCAGCTACAGTGAAAACCAAAATACACAACTGCAACATTAGGTGGAACTGCTAATCCTGGAAACTGATCTTAGGTATCAGCTGTACAAAAAAGGGGAAAGGTCCCTTATATTTCAAAGGTAAGCCTTATTTATTTCTGCAAAGGTATCTAGAGATTATAACTGTGATTAAATTAAGGTACAACATCACTTTTACAATCGGCTTTAAAACTTCAAATGAAATTTAAAATCTCAATCAAAATCTAAAGAATATAAGATAGTTTTTGTATTTGAACTTTCTGCTGTTTATTCTCTGATACAAAGAGACATGCCTTGACTTAAAATTCACTGAAGTGTTTCCACTTCTGAAATCACTCTGAAATACAAAGTGCAAGATATTCATGGAACACAGGATATTTACTCTGCTTGTGAAATCAACTTGTTGCTAAATGTTAAAGGAAATGTTATTCCCTGTGACTCCACCCTTCCCTGTGGGAATAATAAAAGGAAAGCAAAAAAATCACCTTTCTACTTCTGCTTGATTTCACTTTTCCTTACCAGGATTCGTTTTGGCAGGCTGGTAATAACAATTTCATCATCCCAAGAGCCATTCCTGGTGGAGAAATTTTTTGATATGCAGCTACCTTTCCATGTAAAGTCTCGTAAGTACACCACAGCTTGCAACACAGGCCTGCCCAGCTCCTCAGTTCCTTAGCAGAGCTTGGAGTGACCAACTGCAGTACTAACAGAATGAGAATGCCAGGAATCCATGGAATTTCATGGTTTGCATAATGGTTCTACTTAAAGACAGCCTTCAGTGTAATTGTTTTTAAATGGGATTTCTATCATTTTTTTTATCTTTCAAACACATAAAGACTTACAGCAAGCAAGTACTTTCTAGCATTTTTTCAAGAGACACTTTGCATTGATCATCTAAAGTCAAATGCACAATAGAGAAAGATCATTTTTATCTTCTGTGTTTTCTTTTAAGTTAGTCCTTGTCTTTTCTCCATGCAGTTATGATCAGGGCTGCTTTTTGAAAAGTGTATCTTCCTGTTCTTCAGTCTGTTTAATCACTCCTCAATATTTCAGTGTTATTGCTGTGAGCATTATTTTATTACCTTTCTAATTTTAGGGTCTGTTTCTCCCTATCTCTCATTTCAAAAGAGATTTTCTTAGCCCTTGATTATCTTCTTGCTTTTGGAAAAATCTTTTTCCTCAGTATGCCCCATACACATCTCATGCCTTATACTTTCTGAGTATCTCACTCAACCTCAATGAAATTAGGGATGAAATACTTTAGTTGATAATGTATCATAGGACAAAAGATACCGGTCGCATCATCAGCAAGATCTTTGCTTCATATGCTCAAATGACCTAGAAAAAGATCCTGCATTACTGAGTTATCAACTGACAGATCCAAGAGAAGCTACTTTTAAGGGTGGCATCTTGCCTTTTGGCAAGAATTTTAATTTTTCACTCCATGTGCATTAGCGATAAATAAGTGGGACGATTAAAAGTAGATCAAAAAGTAGAAACAAAAGTAGAAAAGCTCACTAAGCACTAGTCTAACTGCTCCCAGGAACCTAAAAGAGAATCTTTTCCATGGGGCACATTTCAGTGTTGAAAATAAATAGAATGTCTTTACTTCCTTGACTAGTTTTACACACTTTATACCTCACCTCAAACTCATCTAGAAAGGACAGATTTTGCAACTATCTGCACCTTCTTACCTAATGAATTTACTTGGGAAAAAATACTGTAGTAGAAAAACACCCTTGGACTCAACAGACACAAAATAAAATAGACAAAATTCTTGAAACTTTTAAAATTTCTGTTCAGTGGTTCTTTAGTTGTACTAATACGTAACACGAGCATAAGCTAAATTTTAGTTTCACTGTTAAGAGCCACGTATGTCTTCTGAGAGCACAAATCTGGCTTATCTTTTAAATGTGACTGTAGTCAGAACTATTTGTTTAAAGGGGGCAGTATATGCCCTTAAACACAACCATCACAAACTCCCTGATTTTACATGAAGTGTAAACCAAATATTACATCAGTCTGCTGCATCTACTTGTTTCTTCTTTTTCTAAAAAAGAAAATCTAAATGGAGTTGGCATATATCACAAAATGTTTACAGCCTTTGTGGGTCCCAATGGCATGTTTTTCCACCAGGGCTCATTCTGTCATATCTAGAAACTTTATTTTTAGCCAATGGCACGTTATTTTGGTTTAAAAGACCAGTCTTAGTACCAGTACTTCACTTGTATGTTGCCACGTTTAGATCCTGTTACTTAACAGAAACTTCCTTGGTATCCTAAGGACACCCCCAGTTCACCAGCAGTGCTGTCAGCAAGCTCATCCCTCGGCTGGAGCAAGGAAACACCCAGGACACATGGAGGGGGCTTGTTCCTCCGTTTCCCAGGACAGAGAGACAAACCTCCTCCTGCCCTCATGTGCTGTAGTTCACTGGCTTTAATTTCTACTCCATTTCAGAGCAGGAACTACTCTCTTACTGAGGTAGTCTGGCAGAACAAAGGAACCAAGTGTTCAATTAGGAGTATAAATCCCCTAATTTCTCTCAAGATTTAAATTCCCATTCTCAAAAGAGAGATGAAATTTCCAACTCAGTAGCTAATGCAGCAATAATTGAACGAATGTTCCATGTGTTGATTACTTCACAGATAGCAAAGAGCTTATGCAGGTGGCTAAACTTACTGGATCAATAGTGAATACAGATATTTCAGATTAATGGATTGACTCCTTAGTGGATGGTTACTGCCACCAGTGCAGCACTCATATCTTGGCCAGAATTCCAACAGAGCACAGCAAATCAAAGCAGGAATGTCTCTGATTGATACCACACCACTTCAAAGACAAAATACAACTGTAGCTGGTATTTCTGTGTACATGTGAATAACTTTGCTGTAGTGTTCTAAATTAATTAAACTACTTGCATACCCAGTTTAGTGCAGACATATCTAAAGCAATTTAAATAACACTCTGCGGAATTAAATTCATCCATTAATTCATTAAATCAAATTAAAACTATATAAGTGCAGCTGAAAGAATTTAAAGTGCATCCACAAAAGGTAAATCAATTGCATTACGTGGGTGTAAATTATTAATCTAATGAAACCTTTACTGATTGCTATTGATTTGTTTACTAGTAAAAGAAATATTTCCTAATTGGCATTTTGAGCCAACCCACGTGGCCTTTAGTTTCCATACATGCACACACACATGAATGGATTCTTGCACCCACACAGAGCAATCTTTAGCCAAACGCCCTGGGGGGTTTTCACAGACCTAAAGAATGAGCAGCTTCTTTTTACCAGTTTTTCAACTGGAACACAGGAGTAACAGAAGTCACAACACAGCTTTTGAGATGCTGCACAAACTGAACATATTTGCTTTAAAATTTAGCATTTAAGAATTACAATTATCAATAATGGGACATTAATTGAACTTCTGGACTGTATTTGGCTAAATCTGTCCCTGCAGAAGAAAAACCCCACACAGTAAGCAATGTATGGAGTGCTAGCTACATATTCCACTAGCAACTGAATGGACATTGTGTCTATTGTGACCCTCTGTGATTTTTCCCGGGGTGTTTCCAGGTTTCCAGTGCCAGGGCACACCTCAGGCCTTCGCACACAACACATGTGGTCAGACCCCTCCGTCTGGCAACAGCCCAGTGCCATCTCCTGCCTGGGACCTGCAGGCAGTGAACCTGTGCAGGAATAGAGGTCAGGTAATGAAAATATGAACAGTATCTTTCTTTGGATAAAAAAGAAAACTGCCAACTCTACAGCAGAATAAAACTGTTATGATATCAGGTTTCTGCTTCTGGTCCTGTTTATATTGGCACAAGTTAGAAAAGAGACCATAATGATATTACCAGTTGAAAGCTACAAAATAGAATTTAATCATTATTAAATGAGTTTTTTCCAAAGACAGAGAAAAATAGTTTGCTATTTTAGGAATGCAAACAGCTTCTAAATATTTTGCAAAAAATTTTTGTAAAATTCAGCTCCTAAAAAAGCTACTCTTACGTACATTATATGTAACATATAACATTAGCAAAATTACTACAGTAAAAAATTTGGCTTTTAACAAGTGGCTATTTAAGAATTGGATTTTAAACCTGGAGTTCCTTCTCCATCTTGTAAATTCTCAAACTTGTTTCTGTAGAAACACTATTCCTTTATTCAGCAGAGCAAAGATGGAGATCTGCCAAACTGTTATGCAAGATAATGAAGCAGTTTCTCAGAGGGTGAGAGATCACATGAAATCACATGCACTACGGAAGGATTAAAATTTCAGGAATGTTGAAAGTTTTACCTTCCATTAACTTCATAAATTACATGACATTTTAGTTTCAAATAACTACTTTGCTCTCAAAGTTTTAAGAGTACATAATAAACTAAGGATTTGTGTTTTCAAAACCCTATTCCATTTTTACCATTTTTCACATGGGCAATAAATTCAAATCCTAGATGGAAGAAAAAGAGAAAATTTTCTGTAGCGATGGCAACTGTTCAAAATGAAGCCGTTTTTCATCTACTCTTCCTTTTTCTTCTGCTGATGAAAATTATACAGGTAAAGGTAATATTTCATGAAAATCCAGATTTCTGCATCAAGATAGATTTCCATACTTGCCGTGATATATTAGCTTACATTTGAAAGGCTCTTAGCCTCAATTCCTATTTTGACTCTGCATGTCAGGATACTTTTGCCCACATGGAATTTTATTTCAATTTCAAAAGATCAATTTCATTAAGGATTTTGTGAGTAGAATCTGCCATAATGATATAATCACAGAACTGATACTTCAAATAGCACAAGTCACAAGAGGGCTGCATACATATATTTTACCATCAATCTACAAAAAGAGATATTTTCAATAGTTGTCTCTGCTCCAGCCTTTACTTACAAGAATTTCAAAATTTATCGCAGTATTAATCACTTTTTTTCAATCTGTTTATTAGTGCTGATCAGTGTCCAGCAACTCAAACAATTCAGTCCTGAAGGGCCTAATAAGAGCCACTTCTCATCAAAAGATTACTGTGATGATACCATGTGAGGTAGACACGGTCTTCTCAGATGATGTTTGGAGAGAAAATGATGGTTTAAGGCTATTTTTTTCCTTTGGCACAACTAAAGTCGCTTTTAAGTCCATGGACTTTTTTTTTTTTCACTTTTAGAATACATAATAAAAAAATATTAAGATTTTGCAGTTTTTTAAACAGGAAAATGTACACCTTGAGACCAAACGCAATAAAAGGAGGCACATTCTATCTTCTATCATAAATCTTAACCTTTTAAAGCACTAGTTTTCCTACATATTACTAAGTAGTCAAATAAAACTACTAAAAGAAAATGATACTTTAGCGGTCCCTTTAGAGCTTTTTCCTAAAGGAAGAGAGAGTTCCTTTAAGGATTAATTATACACACAGTAATTCAAGGCACTGGCTGTCCCCAGAGCCTGCAACATGCCTGGCTAGTGCACAATTCCAGCATACAGGTTACTCACCAGATATATAACAAGCGGCTGAACAGTTCAGAAATCGGCCAGAGAGGTCCCACACACTGATCCTTACCGCCCCAGAGAACATTCCAAACTCCAAACCCTTTATCAGAGTTAGGGGCTATGCCTTGAGAATCACTTTTTAGTTCAAGTGAGACTATTACAAATATGCATTTTAAAGCCTCCAAAATTAAGAGCTCCAAAGCTGAGCCCCAGCTCACCATGGGTGGTGGCAGATGAAAAGCCTCACACCCAGGACCAGTGAACCAGTATTCCTCTTGGGTATCTTTCAACTTTTAATAGGTATGTATTTCATTTATTTTAAATGAACAGACTCTGAGATGTATATAGAAAGTTCATTTGAGACTACTGTGAGCTAGACAGCTTTTCAGTAATATCAGTCCATACTTGTTTACTTAAGATCCTCCAGTATCACAAATGACTTTCAATCATGAGAGGTACAACTTTACATCCTACTCTACAGATCAGGCAACCTGAAAGAAATACATGACTCTGCTAAGCTCAGAATTTTACCCAATATAATACTGAGATACTTGAGAAGACAGCTGCCGTAGTATTAAGCTAAAAAACACAGCCACTGATACTCAGCTTCTTGGCAAGAACTGCCTGACAGTGCAGAAATAGGACGCTGGTCTGCTCAGTCATGTGTCCCTTTAGACATTGGTAATATTTTGTCATTTTGCCAGTATTCATTCATGCCTTTTGGATATGATACACCACAGCCACACACGCACAGGGAGATGCTCTGGCTCAACAGACAGTTATTACCTGACTGGTCTGCAGGCCAAAGTTTAAGCAAATACAGAGCAGAAATGTTGCAATGGGATAATTACACATACAATGGATCAGTCTCAGGGTTTCCAGCTGAAGAACTACAGACCGTTCTCAAGTAGGCAGAGCATTAGAGAGTATCCCTGTGGAGAATCTTGTGCTGGCAAGAGATGGACTGGATGACCTAACAGGACTTTTCCATCACTAATATGATTCTCTGAATTTCATGCTTTTTGACAGTATTACAAGGTTCGACAGGCATTTCTCTGCAGAAGAGGGATTAAGGTCAGTAAGAATCAGCATCAACTAAAAAAGTGCACATGAGGCAATTGTGATTGCAGTAGGCAAAAAGACATTCGCAGTCAGAAAAGTATACAGTGCTTGTGTCTTCCATACATGCTAAAAGTGATGATGTAATCAAAGATCATATGGAGGAACAAGGAATACGAGACTCATGCTTCCCTGGTTTTCCTGTTACAGGGGAAAAAGACAGGTGTAAGATGCTATAAAATAAAAGCAGTAAAGGTCTAATACCTTACACATAGCAGAGGCACAAAAAACAAATACTGATTTTAAAAATGGGTTTGGAGCAAATTGCACAAAATGTCACATTCATGAGTATTCATCATTGAAAGCTCAGTGCCTACTGAGAATTGAAGCTGAACTTCAGAAAACAAGTTTTGCTGTAGAATCAAAGGAACACAGGAAGAGATTTCAGAAAAATGTGAAGTATCTTTACTTCATTCTCATCTGTGTTCTTTCACAGGGACTATCACAGGGATATGCTTGTAATCCCTAGTAAGGCAGTGGGATAACACCATACAGCATATCCAACAATCATAAGACATAACAAACTTGAACAATCTATGCCAGAGGGACCAACGTGTGGCTCCTGAGCTACACATAGTTCTGAAGCAGCTCAAGTCAGCTCTGATCCGTCACAGGGTCAGCAGCGTGGCTGTCCCAGAAAGTGGCTGCTCTGGAATTGGAGTGTGACAGTGAGTCACTAAACAGCTTCTGAGATGCTTGGTCACCATCCAACCCAGCTGTGCTCCCATCCTACTATTTTTAAAGCTGCCCTTCCTTTAAATTCCCTAAATGTACCAGCAAGATACCCCTGCAGTGCCCATGGAGTGTTGTATAAACATGGATAACAAACCCAAATATTCAAACTTTAACATTGAAAATGTTGGCACTACATAGCAATCAGTGTAGAAAGATTAATTATGTAACTATTATACTCCCATCACCATATGATGTTACACATTCCATCTTCTCCACAAAACATCACAGATCTACTAAACTTCAAAGAGAATTCAATGTGAGGAAAGAAAACACTTTGTCTTCTGACACAGACGATTGCAGCTAAAATGGTACTTAATCTGTGATGGCACCTCATCCTTCACTAAGTTACCTGCATGCTTAACCCTGAGCATTCTTCTTTTTCAAACTGATTTATTACCTTCCACTCTTTATAAGAAAGAATTAGCCAAATTAATTTCACCAGTCAGTTGCACAACTCTCAATTTATAGGCAGCAGATTTGGCTCAAAAGCCAAGATAGTACATCTACTTGGTGAAATCACTAGTGTTTTCAGGAATCTTAGATTCTACAGAAGTAAAAGAGAGGGGTCAGAAATTTTCCAGAGAATATTCAGAAATTCCTCTAAATTATTTTTTCAAAGAATTTACTCAACTTCTAGTTCTAGGTCACTGGTTTTCTTTCTTTAACAGCTTACATTCCATTTAAAGCACTCACAGATCTACAGTTCAGAATAAGAGACAAAGTATAAATACTTTTCCCAAAGACAGTCTGCAGGTTTCTTCCTGACTGGTGCTATACAGCATTCTGATGCATTCCAGAATAAAATGTGAATTTAGTCCTTGAATTGATCCTAAAAATAATTTATCTGCAACATAATTTGACATTTAAAGACAATTTACTCATAAAACTGACAAAATTCCTTGAGTCAGCTGGTTTTTTTTAGTTTTCCCTAAAGAAATACTAATAAAGGAATTACAAAAGTTCAAAACAGGAATCACTGGCCAAGACACAGAAATGAAGCCAGCTGAGGTGAAGGAAAACTTGGTTCAAAAGGGTTTGAAAATAGTTTCTATACATATTTAAATATTCTGGTATGTGTGTGGGCTGGCTTAGATCTCAAGGGAAAAGTAATGAGATAAGCCCCTTCCTGCTGGTAAACAGTAACTGCAAGTCAGCAGCTTTGTGATTCCAAATTCCCTGGTCTTTCCCATCCTACTGTCTGCTGCTTGTCACATTGTAAAAGCTGGTGAAAGCAGAGACAACTGGCACAAATAAAATAGCAGTCTTTAAAAATGCATGGTGTTTCAAGGATTTCCTGTAATCCAGCTGTTTAGAACAATAACTGACCATCTCCGATTAGTTTCATAACTGTACCAAAGATATATTCAGAATAAACAGAGGTTTCAAGCTAGATGGACTGGAAAGCACCAGCAAACCTGTGAAGGTGCTCAGAGAGAGAAGCTGAACTGTGCCTCTGCCACACCTCCCACCAAAGCGAGCGGTGCTCGCTGAGCTCTGCCTGCAGATGTGGCACACCCTGCGCAATCTGCAAACCCAGCAGCCACCCAGGGGCCCGACTGAAAATGCCCCAGAACAAGCCTCCACAAAAGCCACCCCAAAGGACAATGACAAAAAAGGGAGGATGCATAAAAGCCAAATTCTCTGCTCTCTAACCTCTGTATCAGATCTTTTCATCAGACACCTTTGTTCCCATCTGTCGGGAGGGTGTGATTACCAAGTATTCTAACTGGCATTAGTGGGAGCAATACTCCAATTTTTAAATTGTAACAATCCACTTCAGAGCATTCCCTCCTGACTCTTGGACATGAGAAAAGAGCAATCTCATTTAGAGTATTAATGGATTTAAAGAAAATCTTTTAAAAGTGAAGCAAGATAGCACTAATGAGGTCTGAACACTATATGGCAATAAAAAGACAAAAATAGCAAAGTAAGATTAGAAGTAGGCATTGACAAAATTGAACTAAAGGATTTCCATTCAATTAATGTTTTTAATGTATTATTTTAATTAATGTATTTTTTAGTTAATAAATTAATGTGGTTTTTTTTCATTTCAGTCTGCATTTATATTATTATTAGCAGCTTCCTTTCTGTTGAAACAAGGAAACAAGTGGTAGAGCAGCAGAAATAAAGCCAGTGAGATGGTGAAAGGTCCTTAGTGAGCAAGATGCCTCACTTTGGTTCTGGATGTCCCTCTGCCTGTAAAAAGCATGCACAGGGTTATAGGTTTCCTGTTTGCTAGGATATAAGAAATACTGCAATATATTTTTCCTTGGCACATTGAATAAATACACAATGAAGTTCTTTAAAACATGAAAAAACTAGAGGCTAGCCAAGATAATAAAGTTTTATGAAACCTGTGCTTTTCGCAGAATTATTCTCTTGTGCTAAGGTAGCATAGGAATGTTTTAGATCTCTTGTTCAAAATTCACCCTTAATGTGGAAGGAATGTTTTGGCCCAATACAGAAATATCATATTGAGTCAAAATCTGGATATAAAGCAAAGAATGAAAAATAAACAGTTTATATTTACTACAGCAATGAATTGCTCCATAATTCTGACTGAATCTCCTAGGAATCTGTAGAAAAATAAAAGATTTATGCAGGTGACATAAAACAACAGTCAAGTCATAACCAAAAAATGCTATGAAAGCTTCAGAAATCCTAAACAGTCAAGCTGAATAGGCAACAAAAAGACTAATAAAACTTGATGTTCAAAAATATCAAACAAAGCAAAGTTTTAGCATGACAGTTGTAAATTAATTCTGTCAAACCAAAAAATTTTGTGACCATTGATTTAATGGTAGAAAGCTTAGCAGAAACATCTGATCATTCTACCAAAAATAGGTAACAAAGTGTTAAGATAGTAAAGATGAATGAAGATTAGCACTGAAAACACTATAATTTCCTCAAGGAATAAATAATAGGTCTTCACCTCAACTCTGTGTTTATGAGTCATTGCTTCTAAAAAGGGAATTGCAGAGGAAAGACACAAAATTGCATAGAAAAATCTTTCCTAAGTAAGAAAAGAACTGCAACTGGGTAAAGTGGTATGTTGGATAAAGATTAGATTTTTGTCTCAGATTACCAGAAAGAAGATTTAACAAATTAACATCTGAACTTCCTAAAGCCAATTAAAAAAATACCATAAAGAGAACAAGACTTTTTAATTTGATTAAACTACAGAATTCATTGCCAGAGAAGTGCTCAGGGCGGAAACTTCACCTCTTCTGGGTGTATACATTTCAAGAATATACAAGCACCGTCAACAGTTTTGAAAAAGATGTTAAAACTTTGAATTAAGGTCTACCCTCATTTTTACTGAAATAAAAGCAACACAGATTTATTCAGGGGCAAGATTTTTCTACCCATGCTTACTTGAAACATCTCCAGCATCTGGTTCTCGCCGTTCCCGCAGACAGGAAGCTGCACCAGAGTAATCACTGTGTGTTATCATTTGCTACCCTCAATGACATCAAGACTACATAAATAAAGTATTTAACAGGAGAGATCGGGGCTTTCCTTAGGGACAAAGTGGTCATTTGCTAACGATCCATCACACAGACAACGTAACCCAAATGGCCAATTCTGTACAAATTGTACAAATTCCTTCCACTGTTCTGTACTGCAATGTACTTTGCAGCAGAGCAGTTCTGCCTCACAATATCATCCCACTGCTCACTGCTATTGTAGCTTTCCCTTCCCCGCATGTTTTCAAAGAGAAAATCATGACTGCATTGAAGATGGACAGGGGAAGCAGAGATGCAACCAGAGAGGGACTGCTGCAGGATGCATTTCTGGCTGACTGATACTTTCAGTTTCTAGGGATTATGGAAAAGCATATATCTGAAGATATGGCCTCTTAAGTCGATTTTCCTATGTTATTGCAGAACATATGTGAAAGTACATGTATTCTGTAAGAAACTATGCTATCAATATGTGTGATTAAAGAAAACAAGTTTATAGATCAGTCCAGCGTATGAGAAAATTAATTAACATATTTAGCATGCAGAGAGATGGATTTCAGCCAGCACAAGACAGAAGGAAGGGGATTGAAGCACTGAACACGGTGTGAAACAGTCAGAACTGGCATCGGGAAAAAGCAGGTAGGAGGCTAATTAGCACAAGATTTGGAGAATGAGAGAAAATGCAGCAATATGAGAGAAAAAAAGCAAGTGGCCCTTGCTAAGAAAACTCCAGTAGGCTTTCCCATGGAAATATTACTACTTTTTTAATAAAAATGCTTGACTATATACTAACAAACTACATTAGGTTTACAGACCCTACCTCTTTTCTATGAGTAGATTGTTCGTGATACAATAAATTTCCTAATAAGCACATAGCCATTCGTTTGTGGTAAAGCATTCTCTCCAAAAACTTTAGGGTTCAGCATTAATCTATATTTGAGAGGTATACCTTGCTTAATGTCTTACATAGGCACGTTATGCCTGCAAAGTTACAGGTGCTATCAGCTAAGATGCTGTTTGTCTCATCAATTCTAGTTGCTTTTCCTGCTTAAAACTTCATCTCTTCCTTGCATTCAAACTGAGATGGCAATACCCTTTACCTCACTTCTACATTTAGCCTACACACAATTACAAAAAGATGGTGTTGTCAGTGCTGCACCATGAAGGAATTATCACAAGTTCTGAAGTTTCTCTTGTCACTGAAGTGTAACAAGATTAGTATGGAAATGTGGAATGGTTAAAAGAAAAGAAGGAAAGAAGAAAGAAGAGTAGTCTGGTGTATAAAGCACTATGCACCACTCCTGGATTAGCACAGGGTGTGTCTCAACGGCTGCAAAAGCAACAGTGGATGTGATGTGCTCTGTAACCTACTTGACATCACCCCTCACAGACAGTGACACTGGGGGTTCTTAGAAGGACAGAAGGACAATAAGCTTGGGATGGCTCTACAAAAGCAGTTACAGGATTTTCCTATATATCTTTTGAAGAAAAAAAATATTCAAATATCCAAAAAGGTCAAAAAGCGAAGTCAAGAGAGCTGGATTACAATACAATATTATTTACTTATTTTGTAAGTTCATTAGTTTGATTAATTATATATACTGAAAATCATAGCTAAGCAAAGTGCAAGCAAGCAAGTCAGAGAACTGTCCCTATGGGGCATGAAGTAACTTTTTACTCAAAATTAATCTAGCACATTTACAGAGTAAAACAAAAAAAAAAATCAAAAAGAAGAAAATTGTTCATTGTGTTTAAAGTCTCCACCTTTGTATTAAGAGACTGGCCCAGGACAAATCACCTTCTGCACCTGAAAATACTGCAGCTCTAGTACTTGTGGTACTGTTCTGCCAGTATTAAAACAGCTTTACCCAAATATCAGTGCCTGGTTTTTGTATAAAATGTATACAACTTTGAGAAACAGTCTACCTGAGTTGATACTAAATCTGTAACATCCTTTCAACGCTATTTTTCAAATTGTGAACTATCGGAGCCATGAGAGACTAAAAAATGACTGAAGTTTTTTATTTGACATAATTCGATTTCATAAAGAATTTCTGACATAAGACAGTATTACTGCATAGTACTTTAATACCTTCTTTAAAGACTAATATACCTTATTCAAATGCATTTTAAGGAGTTTAATCAAAGAATGGAAAGCAGGCTTAAACGGTGCTCTCTCCTTCAAGTGTCAGAACAATTTCTTGAAAATCTTTGTTAAACATTCAATTTCTGCAATTTACTCTAATTTAATAAAAACACAGTTTATTGGGGTTCAGTACTTGGACCCTGCTAAGTTAGCAGCTGATTCATCCCCATACTAAACACTTAAAATCTTGAGCATCCTTAGTTTTTTCCGCTGACTCCTCCTAGCAGCTAGATTAGACGAGTCTTCTTCACTCAAAACAAGGCTGAAATCCTTAATTTCTTCAAGTGCTGTGTTATGTAAGGGGCCCCGAGCAGCGCAGGAGGTGCGTGAGAGGCTTGCAGCAGGCTCTTGCCAGCACCGAGGTTGGCAGCTGTGGGGCTGAGCAGTGCCACCGTGCCCCAGGGGACCTGCTAGGAGGGGCAGAAGCAGGATGTGGGACACAGCTCTGCAGAGAGCTGTCCCCGAGGACGGGACAAGGGCAGGGAACTGCGGCTCTGAGACCACATGCAGGCTGGCTCCAGCTGTGCAGGAGAAGGTACAGTCTGGTTTGGTCAAACGGCTGCTGACTGCATGCCTTGCTTCCCACTGCTTCTGCCCCTGCTCCTCAAAGCTGCATACCCTGCTTTTGGCTTATTCTCCTCCACCTCCTTGTCTGCTCAGGTTTAGACTCCAAATTCCCTTCCCTTTTCTATAGGAGGCACAGTCCCTGCCAACTTCTTACTTCTGGCCCTGCTCCCAGGCTTTCTGCCCCTTATTAAAGGATAGAAAACCTCCAAAGGAGATCACACTTTCTTTACATAATCTATTTAATAATACTTTTCAAGTAATTCAAAGCTAACTCTCACTCCTGAAAAGATCTCAAAGGACTCCAACAATTTAAAAGACTAAAATCTGTGTTGAATTATTGAATACAAAGGACGACAAAACCCACTATTGTGGGCTTCCACAAATATACCCAAAATACCACAAATGCTGCCAAGTTCAGTCAGTCAAAACTGTGAGTCATAAGTGACTTAAAAGGCATCAGGGCCGAGCGCTTGAGTTTCTTTCACTTTTTTTTTCAGGTCTGACACTTTCTTTGTCCTTTCTCATTTGAGCTTTTGGTATATACTATAACCAAGTTCTAAAGCTGTTCCCACAGCTACAAGGGAGGGAAGATCAATGAAAATCTTCCCCAGGAAGAATAACTTTAAAAATCCACACCACATTACATCAAAAAGGTTGGACAAACTACAGTAAATGGCAACACCATATCACTGTGAAGCCCAACTATGCACCCTACTGGTGTTTTTCCAAAATGACCGTGAAAATGCATTGTGTTAACTGAGGGGAAGATTTTGATGGATTCCAACCCATTCGGTTCAAAGATCCTTCAATTAGGCATGCATCTCTGCATTCATTTTATCATTTTTGTATATTGTATAGTTAAAGCTAGAAATTATCGAACTTATCTGCATCAAAGATGGCACACAGAGAAATCTTGACTAGACCAGAGGCTCTGAATTTTTTTTATTTCTTCAGGCCTCTAGCTGTAAGCAGCAAGGTAATAACTGCCCACTTCTGAGTTTAGCCTACAAGGTAGTTTACATATCACATATCACATTTCTCTCAATGCCAGGTAAACTGTGGCAGAATTCCAACATACCTACTGGTATTTTCCTCTATGCTCCTCTTCAATCAGAAAGGTCCCAGAAACTTTTCTTGTAGAAGAATGGTTTCCTACACCCACAGCTTCATAAGTATATCTAATAACAACAGTTGCTAAGATGAAAATTCTTATTAATTTTGAGCATCTCCACAGGTAATGTTCAGATGCAATTATATTTAATTAGGTGTCACCCTAAAATGATTTGGCACTACCAAAATCAGGCTCATTCATTAGTCAGGGAGCTTAAAAACTAATAATTAACGGGACTCATTCTTCTCATCTTGTTCCTTGACAGCAAGGAATTATCTGAAAATACTTCTCTGCACTCCAGAAAACAGAAGCAACTGCACGAAAGAGGAAGTCACTTTTATTTTCATACGTTCTGCTGAAATTTCTGCTTTCCCTGTACCATTACAAGTGAACAGTGTTTTCTGAGACTTAGGATTCCCACATAAGTTTTAAAACATATTGCTTTATCCTCTAATATCACATTATGACCCATAAGCACAACTATGACAACTGATATTCTCTGATTCTTTTCCTTTCAAAGGGCAAGTATTTTTAAAAAGATCTACACCTCAGTTCTCTTCCTCTCAAATGTAGTTTATTTCACTCAAGGTGTTTACTCAATGATATTTCTACTAAGAACATTCGACCTTTAAACAAACATTTCAGACTGTGTCCTTTGGGTGAAAACACACTGGTTGAGTTTCCTTCCACGTGCTCCCCTCCAGCATGTTTGTTTTGTTCAATCCCATATTTATCCCACTCATTGATTCCAGTGTGCCAAAATACCTCATTTCAACAAACTCCATTCTAATATCCTTATACAAGGTCTTCTCCATTGCTGGGATGCTAAACATCCATTTCACTTTTAATTAGAGCAGCCACAGAAAGGGCAGTATGGGTGTCTGTTTTAATACCAGAGGAACTACAGATCCTGACAAAAAGTGATTTCAGGGCAAATTCTCCTCAATTTCTCAAATATTTAGTGTACCAAAGTGAAAAGGTATAAGAGGCAAACATTTAAGAGTTTCATGCAGTGCCCTGAGGTAAATTTTGGGGAACTATCATTGTGGTGATAAGCCATCTACACCTTTTTAATTCCACTTAATCTGTACTAGTGAGTTTTTAACACATTTTAACATATTTGATGCTTAGAGAACTGAGTTTTCTTCTGTGTTTGTAGCTCATCTGATACAGTAGGACTCTGATGCTAATAGGGTGCTCTAAATACTACTGCAATATGAATAATAATCACCACAAAAGCTGAAGACGAAAACAAGAGAAGACAAACATTAATGTAAAAGCCACCGTAAACCTTGAGTAAGGAAGACCATTAATGGACAATATATAACTGCAGATCTTCAGCTGGTTTTGCTAGAAGTCTTGAAGTATGATCTAATCAAGGACACCTAATGCCTCATGCCAAGCCCACATAGTGTGTTAGCCCCACCAGTCTATTAAAGATGCTTTTTGAAGGTATAGTCTGAAAGGAACACAATCCCATATAGAAAATCCTAGATTATCAGCAGAATCAGAAAGTCTATAAGAAAGACTTATGCTGGCAGGGAGTTACTTATAATACTTTACCTGATACTTTACACTTGCAATTGCTGCCCAAAGAGGTACATTTCCACAAGACAATATCAGCAGAAGATGCATAACGCTGCAAATTGTGCCTTATCACTTCTGTGAGCACTCCACGGAGTGCAGGCACCATCCTAAATACCATCTTAAACAGGAAAGTTTGCAGTGGTAGAAGAAAAAATGAAGCTCCTGTCAGGAAATTGTAGGTGGCTGGGATCAAGTCCAACAAATCCTCCTGACTCATCCATTATCTTCCTGGTTTTGCACTTGTTCTTAAAAATTGTCTGTTTTCCATCCTAAATTGTATTTCTTCATGGACCCATCTTAAAGCCCTAAAATGCCCTCACAGAATGCACAGCAGCAGATCTGAATCCATGAAGCAGATATTTCAGAGATTATTAATGCAAATATGAGATTATGAAGTATTGGCTGCAGAACTTTCAGATTAATGCATCACATTTCTGGGCATGTGTCTGAACTCACTCTAGCTGGCCTGTGAACATTCACAAGAATTGCTATCAACTGGAGAAATGAAGGCAGGCCAGTTCTGTGTGCTTGCACCCCTGGATTGTTACTGCCCAGCGAGTACTGGATGTTGTGGTAACCATCCAGGTATCCAAAGCTATTTTGTTATATTTCCCAAAACTGTTGCAAGTGAATGTAGAGGAAATACCACATCCAGCTACTGGAAACATCTTTTAGTTAAGTGGTGCAATATGAAAACACCTGCTTTAGGCCATCCCTGCCTTACCTCGAAGGTAGAGAAAGGAAAAGCCATGTAGTTCTCCGATTATGCAAGCACTGGTAGATAACCAAGAAAGGCAAACTTGATTAATTCGGTCAACCAAGTTTCACAGGGATCATATGTTTAAGAATGAAATAATATAGACGGCATATCCAATTATAAATTGTGAAAAGCTTTCTAGCAGCTGTTGAGAATCTTCATTTGGGAGCTCACATCCCTATCTCATTACAGTAAATGAATCATGATTTCACAAAGCTGTGTTTAACAGTTCATACGTAAAAAACATGCCTACCAAAGGCCAGCTGAGTGCTGCCTCAGGCAGCATCCAACTTGATGTGCAGCTTTGACTGGCAATCATATTATTCTACTTCATCAGAGTCAAGTAAATAATTATAATATTATAATAATATAATAATATTATAAGACATGCTGGCTTCCTAAGAGGGGAAAAACAAGAGCTCTTTGCAGTTGGGCTATGTTGTACAGCCTCCATGCCACACTGTAGTATGTAACTTTATTATTTTTCTTTTATCTGAAAAACCACAAGAAACCTCACTGAAAAGCATATTGTTCAGACTTGAGCACTGTATATTCCTAACTTACTTTCCAAGAAGGTTGAGAAAGTGCTTTCTGGTTTCCGAACATTTGAGCAGCTCCAAGAGCAGATCTTCTCCTTGCTGATTTTTCCCCTTGTTTGTCATTACCAGCCCTTCAGCCCCCTTTCCTTGGGCTGTCCTCAAGGGCAATGAAAGCCCTTGCACATTATGTACAATTACATTATACAGCTGGAGATGTCAGTAGATACCAAAAGCTAAATGTCAAATCTTCATAAAAATACCAACACTGTTACTTGCTTCCTTTCTATTCATGCAGTGGTATTCACCACGGTGAGAATAGAATATGTACTTCTCAAATTCTCTACCTCTGAGGGGTGCTAGATAAGTATAATGATAGTGCAGCCAAGATTGCTACATTTATTACAGGAGCCTGTGATCCCAATAGTATATTGCTAATAACAGTGCCAAATATCCAAAGGCAGCTGCTCTGTAGAGGTTATCCAGTCCTGTACGCTCCCTCACAGAATACTGCAGAGCAATAAGCAAAGGCATATTATACCAGTGGGAGAAGCAAGCTGCTCTTCTTAGATGTAGATGAGTAACAAACATCCAATATTTCTTTGAAAAATCAAGGAAAACTGTGCCAGAGGACAAAAAGGACATCTGTGCCAAAAGAAACCAGAATCTCTGCAAACTGAAAGTGTCTCTATTGCTGCAAGAACGATGAGCCAGCCCACGCTAACTGCCCTATTCCATTAACGCAGTCTAGCCCTTTTTTCAGTCTAAGCACAGCTTATAAACAATTTGTTTTCCATTCACAGACCCAGACTTCAAAAATAAATTTCTTTGGACTAAGAAAACCCAACATTCTCCTAGAAGTTTGCTATGACATTTTTGCAAATTCATGCAGTCTGAATTCCAAGGTGCTCACAATCAATCTTTCTTATTTTATTCTGCATTTAGGTTGAAGACTTGGGTGTTGGGTGCAATGTACTTTATTTTCAACTTTCAGTGCACGCAATTATGTTTCCATTATTTGAACAACATTTTCAGTTAATATTTTTCCAGTGACTGCAGCAAAACCTTATGCTACAGCCCATATTTCAATTTTTTTTTTTACTGCTGAGAGTATCCTGTCAGTTCTACATTAGTACTGGCGCATCCTCTTAAAATAAGCCATCTGCTAAAGGCAAATTCCTTTGTTCCCTGCCTGGGCACACTCCCCAGCCATTTGGACAACAAAGATGGGAAAAGGGCTAGATGGAGAATTCTTCAGGATGGTAAAGAATATTCAAAAAGCAGTATTTTACTTGAGTGATAAATGACACGTTACTGAACGCCCACAGGGACTTCTAGAGATCAGAGGAAAAAAAGTTGGTAAAAGCAGACCTTGACAGGGTGACGATGACATTTTACAACTGCTGTTGAAGGACTGAGTGTGTAGGGTCAAGCCCTGCCCTTGGAGATGTTTGCTACTGGCAGAGATGGTACAATGTGACAGGCAGAGTTTAGTCAACAAGACTCTAAAATTTATGTAGAGATCATGTTGACAAAAAGTGACCCTAACCAGTAATATTTATTATATTAAATGCAAAGTGCAAGCATGTGTGTACGTATAACACACATATATTTATATTTTTATATCATTTATATAGGCAGATAGGTACATCCGCATCTGGATAGTGACAGATAAACTTGAGCATGGCTGACTTTAAAAGAGGAATTCTGCAGCTGCTCAGGCACTCACACTATCTTCTCATCCCTTTGTGTAACTAAAAAAGACCTTCTTCCAAAGTATAAGGAAAGAGATATAACCCAGTGCTGTGAAATCCTACTTTGAAGTGTTCCAGTAGCTATCCCGACTGGACTTTCTGAGTAACAGCTATGGAATACTTTGATTAATATTTCTCCTACTGTAACTTAAAAAACTTAAAACTTGAAAGAAAAAAAAATTCAGAAGACCTTCTAAGGAGGCTGAATGTATTTCAAGATCTTGCCCAGCCCGCCCTCAGTGTCTTTAGTGTTTGGCCAAGTGCATCTTCGGGCTTATCCAAATAAAGCTGAGTATTACTGCAACACTTGCAGACACTCTGTCTGCATCACTTCCACATAGATCAGTAGCAGTTCCTCTGCAACACGCCTGAAGTCCCTCCATACCACGCTGACCTGTCGGACTGAAGTCCTGCTTGGTGAGAACACCAACGGATGGGCACTTTAAGAGAATCCCACTTACTGAAAGGCTTGAGGCTTAAAATCTCTTGAAAACCTGAAGGCCCTCATTTTAACTGTGGCTATTGTCTTTGTGCATAAGTTATGAAGATACTGATTCTTCATGTAGATCAATCCCCCTATTTCAGGAAGAAAATATTCTTCCGTTCATTTCAGTGCACAAGCAAGTTTAAGTGCATGTGGAATACTAATATCCCCATCCTTAACCTTCTGTAGTGTTGCCAGGCATGGATCAAGGAATCTTGTTTCTGAGACAGTAACAGAAAGGAAGTGTCTGAAGGTCATAGGAAACATTTCAATTTCTTTTGCTAGAAAAAGCAGCAAGAAAAATTTCTGTCCCTACCAAAGACTGCACACTGACACTGACTGTACTTGCATTATAGGATCATTAATATTTCCATGAAATTACTATATCTTTGCAGACATGCCAGTGGTGCCCACACATAGACAAGTACTTAATGACAGAAAATTCCAAGCAGCTTTTGCAAACAAAACCAACATATTTTGCTTAATAATAAAAATCGTATTTTAAAAGCCGTTAGAATTAATCACCCAAACTCCAGTTTCCAAGGGGAAACAGGCAAAAAACTTAGAAAAAGCCAAAAAAACCCAAACATCCAACAAACCTAAAAAACCTCCAGCAACCTAATAAAAATATTAAAACAGACATGCTGCTAGCATATACATTCTAGTGATATATTTGAAAAGCCACTCATACTGACACTTCTGTTATTTCCTATTTTTAAACACAAGGCTGAGAGCCTGCAATAGAAATTGTTGCAGTTTTTGCTTTCTCATATATAACAAGTCTGCCTCTTTTTGAGCACAACAGTGGAGAAAGGTCAAACAAATAAAATCTATCAATAACAGGAAAATAGATTAAGCAATATAATCTTAACTTCTACTCTAGAAATAAATCTGGGAAGAATTTTTGGCATGAAAGATAAATGCACTTAGACTCAAAGCCAGTTGAGATTCACTCACATAAAATTCTTTTGGACAGACACAATTATTTACTACACAAGTATCTAATGCCTAACAAAACATTAAGGTATCCAATCTACAATAAGAAATCTTGATTTTTCAGAAAAAAAAATACATTAGCATTGAGCTAGAGCAGCTTACATTTATATGAGTGTTACTCTTTTCCCTGAGTCATCCCATCCATTTACTTTAATACAACACTGATCATCATGTGGCTCCATACAGAGTTCAGTTCAGAAACTGAGACATTCAAGGGAGCTCAGAAGCATCTCTAAAGCAGAGAGTGGTCATTCTCAATCACCTCTCTGCTTCCCTGAGTCTCTGGATTGGCTGAAGGACAAACCACTGGACCCTCATTCTGCTTGGGGCTGCAGCTCACCAGCAGGTGAGCACTGTAATGTTGAGACTAAATACACGCCACCAGCATCCTACACCACCACACAGGGAGGATCTGAGATTATGCAATCTAAAGACAAACTACACAATGGCCTACATATCTTTTGACATTTTAAGAGATAATGGACCTGACAAGTCACAATCACCCGCCAAGTATAATGGTGGTGGAGTAATCAAGCAGGTATTACTCTAACAAATGCCAGAGAGTATTTCAGTACAGCTCCATCTGCCCAAATTCATAATGCCATTCTGAGAAGAAATAAAAATAACCTAAAACATGCACTCACCTAAAGATATATTTCTAATTAAAATTAAATGCAAACACAATCATCAGTATAACATCTATTACGGAGGTAACATTCTTGATAGACTTAAACTGGAGCACTGAACTTGTTGAGAAACGTAAATCAGTCTGAATCAATTCAGAAACACAAATCAAGGTCAATCACAAATCGGAATTTAGCAAATGAAATTACTTGTTCATTTATGGTTAACTTCCTTAGGTTAATCTTAAGGCTGCATAAGCTTCACCTGGTATTATGCTTGAGACTTAATAATTTGCCTTGACATTTAGAATGGCTCTTATATAAAACTTTGGATTTGTTTTTAAATAAAAAGCAAGATGATAGAATAAACAATGCTGAAAATATACTCCTCCTTCCCAGAGGAGTTGTAATCTTGGATCAAAAGCCTGCAGTTTTTTTCCCCCCCCTTCCATCAGTATTATATTTCCAAAATTGTTCCAGTTAAACTCTTTTTCCTCTGATTTAAAACTATTAACTATATATATTAAAACTGGTATTGTGGTTTTCTGCTTTTTTCTATATACTTGACCAATAAAAATACACATGTAAGATGTAAAGTATTTTCATTTTATTAACTGTAAAATGTGTTAGCTGCTTAAATACTCTTTTTTTTTTCATTATTTAAACTACCTTAGGTAAAATAAACTGGCCAAAACTGGCACTACTGTATGAAGTCAGTACTGTGTTCATACACCATCAATAGACTAAATTATTGTAATAAATGGGTTACAACAACAATATTGTGAAGCAAGTCTAAGCTACCAGAGAGGACTTAAATCTCAGAAACAGCTGCATAACAACCACACTTCTCTGAACAGTAACAAATTAAGGGCATCCACAAGACTCCAGCTGTGCTAATGAGTTCTTCCTTCCACATCTGCAGAGACAATCAAAATACCTGCAGGACTTTTTATAGAACATGAGTGCTCTCATGTCTCCATCCTAAGAAACTGAGTCTGATACATATCATTTCTGCTATTGTTCATTTCTCATTTTACTAGTTTTACAGACACATATTAAAATTAAAATGTTCAGCAGGAAAATCAAGACAAATGGAAGTATAAAACCAGAAGAATTTTATTTTTAAAAAATCAAAATAAAATCACAGAATAATATCTACCACCTCAGAAGTCATTTGTAAGATGATTCAAAGGGAAGATGAGTTTGGACTAGATGAAATTAGATAAAAAACTGCAGTAAATCTGTGCTTCAGTACAGACTAGACTGCCTTGCTCAGCGCTCCATGACAAGTTAACCAGTATAGTGCAGTATTATGTTTTGATCACTACGTATTTTCACTAGGAAGGGCTACTCACAGCAACAGTTACCCAACATACTGGTAAGGGCATCTCCAACAACAAACTGATTCTAAGCCTGCTGTATGCTATAAAAAGCTACCAAGGAGACTGGGGAACTGAAATAAGGATGTCATCACAAACATCCATTCAAGTCAATCACTAAAGCCTCTAAAGAGCCTTGAAACTTCATTAGAAGTTATAAAACACGTGAAACCGCTGGTAAGAGCAGCAGCAGCACAATGACACAGCCACTCACTGGGAGCTGCTCCCCGAGCACTGCGGCGCACACGCACCTCCCTGTGCACAGATCATGCCAGGCACACACCTCCACAGAGCAAGCGAGGTCAATCACTCCATCCTGCTAATGAGAGCAGGCAAGCACACAGAGAAATACCGAGCTTCTGCAGCTCCTCTGCAAGAAATCACACCCGTTCAAAGGCATAACTTACTACAGTGCACTAAAAATCACTGTTCTAGGTGAACATGTGCGTTCCCTATCTAAAGAAGGCAATCTCCCTTTAGCTAAGTCTCACTTTCTGATTATCTCTTCCTTTGTTGTCTCTTCCATTTTGTCATGCATTCCACAGTGCTTTATTCAGACTGCTCTTTTTACTTAATTGTCTTTCTTTTCCCTGCTTTTGTGTAATTTCCTACCCTATTGTGTTACTTCTGTGCTTTGCATGCTGACATCATGGACCTCTAAAGCATTAGTGCACAGCGATTCTAGCCAACACCACTTCATTGGCAGTACACGGCAAGAAGAGACAAAACAATGCACCTGAAAAAGGAATGACTAGAAAGGAATGGAAAAGTGGGAAAAAATACTGCATTGCTCTAACATTTTGCAAAATTATTCCCTGGATTTTAACTCCTGTGCAGGTGGAAGCACACTGGAGATTTTCTGCTTTGCTCCAGCTGCAGGTTAACTGAACCTAGCTGTGTGCACGTTCAGTGAGAGTACACTAGCACCAGCTGCCTCCAGCACTGGACTTGTTCATATTGGAAATAACTGCAGTGCTCTGATTTCCAAGACAAGCTCCTTTGTCCACAAGGGCTGATTTTAGCAGGAAAGGCTTAAATCCATATTCCTTTAAAAATACACTTTTCAAGGTGCTGATTTCAGTAACTTCTCAAGTCCGATCAAAGAGTTACAAAATTAAAAATGAAAAAAGGTATCTTAAACATAAAATTCATTAGAGGAGCTCCTTATAAAAGTTTTCAAAGTCTCCCTTTTGGTCATTCCCAGAAAACATCAGCACTGACTCAAAGGAAAAAAGAGAACAGTTTCTCTGCATCTCCACACTGTAGGGGCGGTCAGTGTTTGTAGTGCCATGAGACATGTACGAAATCTGCCATACAGTCAGCAACCACGAGATCCATTCATGCACCTCCGAGCTGTCACACAGCCTCCCAAGGCAGCTCACACACCAGTGAGGAGGAGACTCCCAGTGCTCTATCAAGCAGAGCAGTCCCAAAATGCACCTGCATCCCAACGTGACCTTCAGCAGCCCTAGCATCAGTGCAGCACTTGAACAGCTTGAGAGCCATATGCAGCTAAAGAATCAAAGGTTAGTCACATCTTACCTATTATTAGAAATAGATTGTAAGGTCCTTGAGAGTAAACACTTCATGTTTGCACAATGCCTAGTACAACAAAAACCCTGTCAACGAATCGGGCTCAGAAGTGCTACTGCTATCTGGGGTAGCTTGTACAAAGCCAGGGTTTATTTCAGTATAATAAAGATTAAAATATGGATGTAATGGAACATTAGTACAACAAGCTCAATCTGCAAGGTAGTAGGTAGGTATTCCACACATGCCTCCAAGAGCTGATGATTCTATTCTTTATCTTTTCTCCCTTTTTCTGCAACATAGACTAGGAGTTCTGCAACATTTCTGGGTTGAAAATAACCATTTACCAATATTCAACATAAAATACAAGGGTTTTTTTTTACACATACCACTAAAACTAAGTTTTTCAAAGGCTAATATCTGGCACAGCATAGCATGATGATACTCCTTCAAGTCTATTAAAGAAGAACTGAAGGGCAATAAAATAGATTTTACTTCGTTTGGGTGAACAGGTGATAATCCCCTAAGCAGTACTACTAATACATGGAGAGGATAAGGAAAAGAAAAAGGGTGCAAAAAGTTGAAAATGGATACACATTTTAAGGGAGTTGCTGTGCTATCACTCTGTGGCTTAACATAATTCCATCACTTTATCTTCTCACTTGCTGCCTTAGCAAAATGGTAAAAAGAGGCATCACTTAGAAACACCAGTATCATCCACTTAAGACAGCAGAGGTATCACTAAGAAATAAAATTGACATTTTGTCAGCAGTCCTGCAGACCCGTGCCACTTGTAATCAGGAAGAACTTAGACCTTCTGGAAGGGTGTTGTGAGCTTAACACAAGGAGCCAGGTATGGGATGTTAATACAGGTATGCAACACATCAGCTGGGAATTGTGTGCTGTGACAGTCTCACACAAATCATAGATTGGCTTGGTTTGGAAGTGACCTTAAAGGCCATCTAGTTGCAACGCCTCACAGTAGGCACAGATGCCATCCACTAGATCAGGTTGCCCACTAGATCAGCCTGGCCTTGAACACTTCCAGAGCAGGGAAATCCAAATACCTGAGGCTTGCAGTTGGTCACTGCAGCAGCAGGCCAGTGGATAATGAGGTTTCACAGGCAAGGACCTCTCTTGCACTCTTAGGTAGATCACCCACAATAAGAGCCACAAGTATAACCAAAAGCCACTAACATTGCAAACTTCATCATTTACTAACTGCAGTAAACAACAGACTGTGCAGCATCACCCTCAGACAACCCTCTGAAGGCACCCAGGGTAGTTCCTCCCCGGCCTCCGCTCAAATGTTACTCATGCAAAAACTGATTTTTTGCTGGTTATTCACTTGCAAAGAATAAAACCATTTTTTAATGAGCGTCCCAGATTAATGCAGCTCCCACAACTCATCCCCAGCTTCAGGTGAAGTCACAGTAAAATACTAAATATAGCATTTTCGTGTATTGAATTTTTGTATGGGCATATTGCATTGAAATGCAGAACTTCCCCATTGGGAACACATTTATTCACCTGGAGAAAAGAAAGCATAAGTTATTTTTTATGTCTTTCTGCTGTTAGGATTTGTCCTCGGTAAGAATTTGCTGAGTGCAACCTTTGAACAAAAGGTTTACAAAGAAGATTAGTTTAGGATGTACATAGGCATCACTTATTTTAAAGTGAAATCCAGCAACGTTCAGAATTGCTAATGGATCTCATTCTCATTACATGATGAATGAAACCAATAGCTCACTGGATGCTGACATTACTTTGTCAACATATAAGTTATCCACACATTTAAATATGAAACTTCTCATCTTTGCTGTGCATAAAATGAATATACTACAGAATAAAATAGTTGTAAAGAGAACATTTTTTAAAAGCTCCTTTGTGTTTTAATTTTTAATTTTGTTTTGTCTGCCGGTGCCTGAGTGTTTTTACTAGACGAAGACTCTTAACATGAAAAATGTTCAGTTCTGAGAACACCCTTGAAAGACTTAGGCATACTAATTTACTCAATTACTTCTTTAGATCTATTTTTAATCACAATTTTAGAACAATAAAACCACAACTATACAGTATCAAGAAATATTTCAGTGTGATTCTAAATTATGTAGCAGCAAGAAAATCCGTATTTTTAACTGATTTGTGTGCTTAGCTATTCAAACCTCTATCATCCTTTAACATGAGACCTCAGAAAAAGTGAACTTCCTTTCCTGATCCTAATTATCAATACTTAGCTATTAATGTATGAATTTATACATGTACATACTCTACACATTTGTATGCTACAGATACAGGCTGGCCCATTGTTATCTGTCTCAAATCTCTTTGCAAAGGTTCTATGGCATGCAAGAAATTCTTTTTACCGTTGGCTATAATCTCTTTTTCTTTGAAGGCCCCAAGAGTAGAGATAGATTTAGATAAAACTCCTTAATAGGACCACACAGATGAAGACCCATATAGCAGAAGGAAATTTTGCTCCCTGGGGGAATTTCTAACCTTCAGCAGAGCAATGATTACAGTGGTATCAGTGCTGTGACAACAGTTAGCGCAGACACACCAAAGGCAGCTGGAAATGAGGCAGCACAGCCCGAGCACAACTCCCTCACACACTCCCCAGCCAGGGCACCCAGCCATGCAGGACTGGCCCTATCCAGAAGTATCTGGGCACCATACAACACATTACATCCCAAATCCTCGCTAGAAAGTTCATTCCTTCCTTGAACAGCAAACAACAAGCTCTTTGTCCCAAAGATAGTGCTATGAGACTTTGCAATTAGAAACAAAGCTGTCCTGAGGAAAAAACATACCAATTATGGTATTGGCATCATCTGTGAAAAACATCCCACGGAAAGACAACACACTCAAACCACTGTTATGCCTTAAAGATGTTTCCCCAATTCCCATCTGAACATTTCAGTGATATTGTTTCTAGCACCATTCCATGCCAGACAGTATCTTCACATCACTATTGATTTCTACATTTTAAAGACAGCATGTATTTTTTAGCTCTTTCATCCTCATATTTCATAACCAATTTATAATTTAACATAGTCTTTGACATTGTTTTGTTTAAAAGTACATTATTTTAGTTTATCACAATATAATTTGTTTTGACCAAATTCCCCCCAGTTAGTTGGGAGGTTGTCATGGTTCTTTACCATGATCACATTGAAGTTTCAGAAACTGTAACACAAACACATCTACCCCCTACCCAAAGAGAAGAGAAAAGGTATCTACCAGTACTGCCTAATTGTAGTAACATATCACCTGTGATTCCAGCTTTCAAGTGCTATCAGCATATACATCTTTTAGAAAAATATATTTCTTTTTCTAGCACTTTATTATAGCCATATGCAACTGAAATAGTTTTGTGGGTTTCGTAAAAAGCAATGTTTGACTTTAAACATAACTTCCAAAATCTCAGTATAAAAATAGAACTTGAAACCTTATTTTGCTTTTCACATGTACTCAATTTCCAGTCAATTTCTTAATCTTACACAGGCAACATTAAAATTTGACATAAAAATTTATATCTCATGATTGCTGAAGAACAAGAATATAGTTGTACCTCACTAATTATACAAGTGACATCACTGCTTTTAATATTTGGCAGCGTAGCAAGGCAATTAAAACATTAAGTACAATACCTTTGCTAATCTGACAAACAGGTAAACCCAATGCAAGAAGCAAACTGCTTTATTAAGACTCTCTTAACTTCATAGAGGATGAATGTAAAAGATATGGTACTTACAGTGAATTCACAGAAATCAATGCTATCAAGACTTTTGCTTCTGTGTATTCTCCCTTTTATTCTTCTTAAAGAGGGTTTTCCCTGACTTACACTACAGGTAGCACCATTGGGATTTTCGGAAGATGGAGTTACCCTGCCAAACAAAAAGAGCCACATATCAGACAAAGAATACATTCTTTTATTTGTTTATAGTAAAAAATTTACAAAGGAAAGCACATTACCATGATACACATATAAGAAATATCATTCCAAGTGACAGTTTTCAATCACTAAGTGCCAAAATAAGCCCAGAAGTATGTAGAAGTCTAGCTCCCATCAAGTCTACACTCCTTGCAGATTTTGTCAAAAACACACCGCAGTTATCTTTTTTGTACAAAAGTGAATAGAATCAGAGAAAAGATACATTATATAGTATATATATATATAATATATATATACAAATATTCAGCATATATAATATATATATAATATATATA
>VYXC01001937.1:101352-146924 GCA_013397175.1 Platysteira castanea
TTTTAGTTAACCATACTTTTTTCAGTGAATTTTTTAAAATAATGTACAAAGGATAACTTTTCAAGATTAACTATAAGACCCATAAATAGACATTTCTCCTGGCACCCTGAGCATCTCTGCAAGTCTGTTCATTTTATTGCAGTAATGCAAACTCTTCCTCAGAACCATCTGCAACACTACTGAGATTTGGAAACCAGAACACAGAAAAAAGACCATTGCTTAATGGATAATGATTAAGGACATTCTCAAACTCACTGCACTTATCTTCCGGACAACTGCCCAAGCAGCTAAAGCACCTCTTCACTGGTCTCATTCCCAAGTGAAAGATAGAAACACTACAGAAGCCAGAGGACTTCTCTAAAGAAAATCAGCTGATTTCTCGCACAAATCTAGTGTGATATTCCTCCTCCAAATCTTTGCTGGACCTTAGTGACGAACAAATAGAATGAATAAAGCAGTGACCACACAACGGAACAAATAATTAGCAGTGAATATTGAAATGGAATTAACAACATCAAGCTTCTTATCTGCTTATGTAGCCAAAAGTGATGATGTTCCACTTATTGTGAGTGACCTCGCAGTGGCTGGAGATAGCGTTTTGCAGTGCTGACAGTTTGAATGTGTACTGGAGTACACTGTCACTAAAAGAAAACACAGATCTAGAAGACAGAAGACATAGTGTTTGTAGGAACAAAGCAAAAATACCAACACTTGCAAGTAGTCACTGCAACACACATTCAGTCTGGTGATCTGTGCACATCACTGTGACAGCAGCAATAAATCACAAGCTCTGCAACTGTTCAGCAGGAAGGTTTCCTGTGAACCTGAAGCCAAAGATTTGGATCACATGGTATTGGATTCACTCCATTCAATAGATAAGTTTCTGGTTATCTTATTATGCAAAAAACATACATACCATCTGTCTTAGGCATTTATGAAATGTTATTACTTTGGTGTCTATACTGTGAACAAAACAGAAATAGACTCTGCTCTTGCCTTCCTGTATTTTCATATGATCACATCTCTAAGTAAGCTGCATTATTTTTAAGTGATCTTTTCTACTGCAGCTTCTGAAAGCACAACTGTCTTAGCATTGTATTGCACCTTTTACCTTGCCATCCAATCAAAGGTATTTATCTTTGTAATTCCTACTGACTTCTGTAAATTTTGAAATACCGCTATTCCACCAGAATAAAACATTCAACTCTCACACAACCTGAATCTGAAAAATTTCTAATGGGTGGAAAACACACTAAGAAAAATCATTCAGCATAGCAGCAGAATAGTTGTCCAGAAGCAAAGAAGAGAAGTTCTACACAAGTATGCTGATGCTATTCTGGTTGCAAGGAATTTTATTCATTTGATGGATTTAAGATGAGAGTAGCACCAATGTCATTTCTCAGTACTTGTCATCCTACTTGATGCAGACATCTGACATCTCATGACAAATCTGGTGCTGTAGAAGCTCAGCTTCTCTCTGGTGAATTGTATTACAAACACAACCAAATTCAAGGTCATAGATAAGATTCTAAGTGAATATGATAAGATAAAATTAAATATAATGCATAGAATCTCATTTGCATTTCTGTCATCTCTTATATGAGCATATCTGAAGGAGTTATAATGGTGAATAAATCCAACCTCAAGAGTGATGAATTTCTGGGGGAGGTGGCTACAAATGTTATCTGAATCTTCATATAATTTTTAGACTGAAATTACATTTTCCATTTTCTTTGCCATAGGTCTTTTACAGTGCAAAGAACATCAAAGTAAGAGACACTGATTTTCCCTTACAAAGGCATTGTCATACTACTGTACAAATAATGTTTATCTGCTCACACACCTAACATGCACCTGTGACAAACATTCCTGCTCTGCTATATAGCATTGTTTTAAAATTGAGGAGTCCATGTCCTTTTCTAACCTACAGTACATCATCTTATCACCTCTTGTCTCAGTTTGTTTCTCCAAATGTCATTAGCGTGCTTTAGTCTAGCAACCAGCTACTTGCCCATTGAATTCAATCGGCCTTCACTAGCTGGTACAAGAGAAGAATATTTTCTGCCATTTTCAGTCAAGAGACCTTGAAGAGACATTCTTGTTCTTCACATGTTTTCTGGCTAACACTGAATAGAAAGAGACTAGTAAGGAAGCAACCCATATAAAAGCACTATAGATTCCATCTTAACTTCTGCAGGCCCAATATTGATCAATCTTGAGACATTTTCATGGAGTTTTTTGTTAGCTTGTGATGTGCTTTCTTTTTTGATGCTTCCCTCTTCAATGTCTTAAGCTATTTTTTTCTTTGCAGTCTGTTGCAAGTGTTTTACAAAGAACAAATTCATCTTGTATCACCTACACGAAGTGACAATGCTGTCTTCCATTTTTTGCAGCAGCAGCAGTGCTGAAGTTACTCATAAATTGTGCTGTGCATTTGACATACAGCCAACAACTGGAAGAAGCAAACTCACCCCTCCCCAGGTATTATTCTTCATTCTATAATTTCACTGTATTTACCAGACATTGCTAGTTACTGTGGTACATATAATTCTTTTTACTTACTCTTTTCAACTCAGAGGAAAGAGAAGCACCATCACCTGATTTGCACATCCCAGTTTTCTGTAATCTTCTTAATAATTAATGGAACACATATAATTGAGCTCTGTTTGTATGGACAAAGTTTGCATGTGGTTTATAAAGATTGTTCCTTTTTTTGCATTTGTTTGTAGTAGGAATACATATCCTCTCACCTATATTTTAGAAATAACTTCGTAAAGTTCTAAGGAAATTCACATAAAGAGCAGGAGAACAATACTAAAGGGATGAACAAACCCAGGAAATCAGACAACTTTGAAATTGAATTTAAATGATCCTCTTGTGCCTGCCTGCTGCATATTGCCTTTATTTTGCTGTGTCTCTACTAATAACGATGGCATATTTGCTTGTAGAAGTAGAAGAAACCAGTGGGCCAAAGCCATATGTAAAATATGTTTCAAAATTCTGCAGAGTGGGGTAAGTGTGTAATCTTATGTTTCTTTATCAGTCAGACATCATATGTCTGTAAGCTGCCTGTAGCAACAGATAGCACAGTGTGTAACATTGTGAATTCTGTAACTGTGAAACACATCGAGCAAAAACCAGCTGTGCCTGGTTCCAAAAGTACTGCCTGTATTTCTACGTAGCTGAATAGACAGGGGTTATTTGCAGGCAGTGTTTACCATTACTTTGGGGGAGGGTTTGAGGAAGGGAGGGAAAAAATCTAGCTATGTTTAAATGTTCTATAGGCTTTCGTATGTCCTCCATGGGTTGATTAAAATCGTGTGCTCCCACTTGTCCCTTATCCTTTATCCCCTACAGAAGGAGCAAGTAGCAATAATTTGCAGCAAGATTTTTATGTAAGTGTCCCCCTTACATGGGTTTTGTGCAGAAGGGAAACATATGGTTCTGAAAGAGCATTAATACCCAGGTACAGCTGGTCTTTGAAGATTTTAAGTGATCTAGATAAAAAGAATGATCAAATGCCTCCCAAAGGAGACTGTGGCTGTTCTGACACAGTTCTTTATAACAAGTGTAATGCTTATAGGGAGATGTCTATGGAGACCTAAGAATAGAATGGAGATTGTATTGGCAAAAGAAAAATAGACACATAAGCAAATAAGACAAAAATAAACCCCTCAACATGGTCAGCAGTAGAGAACTTAATCACAGTCTACCAGGTTGGCAACAAAGAAAAGAAAACTGATTAATTCATCTATTGTTATTAGTTAATGCAACAACCAAACATTTCTCCATGACAGCAATGTCTCTGCACCAGGTTTTTATTATCCTGCGGCACTGGCACTCCTATTAATCAGAGTTAACACTGATTTAAAACAGAGTTTTGTTTGCTTGATATAAAGACAGCCATCACAAAAAAATTAGAGTCAGACCTTAGTGAGTATCAACCCTGTTTCCTATCTGAAAGACTCATTGGATTTAAAGGAAAGTCATTTTTAAAGAAGGAGACATCTAAGACAACAGATTTATTTGAGGAGCTGATCCCAAATAATGATGTTCAATCTTTATTTTTATTGTACAGAAATATCACATAGTTCCAACCATACTTAATCAGGCTTCATTAGTCCAGAGTCCCAAAGAGAAGTGCCAGAGTTGAGACTGGACAGTCATTAACTGCTCTTGTGCCAGGTAAAATGTGAAGGTGTAGGTTCCCAGGAGAGACCAGGTTGCCAAAGGGATAGAGAATAAACTTGATATAGAGAATGTAAAATTCAGAATAGAAAGTTCACACTAGAAGGTTTAGGGAACCTGGAAAATTTATGAAAGTTCTATATTTTCATGACTGCAAGAGGTAAATTAAAGGAGCAGTAAAAAGTCAAGAGGAAAGATGGAAGAGGATTGTATAATCCAGGCAGTGCTGTGAGAAGAGGAGCCTTGTCTCTCTGGGATTGGTAGCAAATCCAAAGCTTACTGTCAAATACAAACAAGAAACCTAAACCACGGAATCAGAAGCCATGGGCCAATTCTGCGTAAATGAAGTTATATTTTGCAGGACTGCTCAAGGTAAAAATCCATTTCAGAAATAAACCACTCTCCCATCTATATTTACAGCAGCAATGAAAATGAAGTTGCTAGTACAAAATAAACACAAAACCATCATTTTTCCTGAATTCTGCAGAAAGAATGAACGCAGATAAGTTGCAACTCTAGTCCTGGGGCTGCCGCTGGATAGAATGCCCCTAACTAGAAGGATTAGAACTACCATGACATAAGAAATCCTAAGCTAATTTGGAAGTAGAACAGCTGAAGAAAGGCTATTAACAGAAGCTGGAATTAGAATGTGAGGTTAAATTGCTTCAGATTATTTCTGTCTGTGCTGATACTGGTGCCAGATGTGAAGGTCTGGGTGAGATAACCATCTTTGAAACCACCAAATCTTTCATAAGTCAGGGAGTGTAGGAGTCAAGATCAGAGATATTGTGCCTCTGAGTGTAATAAGAAAAAGTTCCTTTTAACCTTCTCATGTAAGATTATAGCAATAAAAAAATGGAAAAGAAAATTATATGCAGGGAGGTTCATCTTTTTTTTTTTTAATGAGAAGACTAAATGTATTAACAACAAGTAAAAATTTAAGTTGTGGTAATTATTTTAAAGTAACTAAATGTTGCTTTGCAGATTTTTAATGAAATATGTCCAAGGACTGAATAGCTTTACTAAGTAATTCCTCAAACCAAAAGTAAATACGCTATGGTTTTAAGTAGGTCCAAGCTGCAGTCTTGTTCTATAATATCTGCATGTGTATTTTATAATGTTACAAGTTATTAAGCATGTTGATGTATAAAAATATGCAGAAATGTTGGCTGCTCATAGATCATACAGCACAGAGATACTGGCTACATAACAGATTAGTAACAGCTGGATGATTTGGAACCAGAAGGCCTAACATGCCAGTACAGGGAAGATTTCACTCAGTTTACGAAACAAGACTACTTCACCTAGGGCAATAAAACAATGCCTCTAGATTGGATTTTGCAGAACCCAGGGCTCCCTTGTGAAACTGCACGATAACTTAGACATGACAAAGATGTCACAGGATCAGGGAGCCCAGCAGAGAAATTCAGCTGCCTGGAAAGATTCTGACTTGAGAAATTCTGATTGCTTGAAGAGTTGAAATGAATAAAGGAATTAAGCTTGAGGTTACAAAATTAAAAATGGAAGCCTATGCTTTTGTGCTGTAGTGTGTCTTTATGAATATTTTTATTTCTTTAAGAAATAGATCTGTATTCTGTCATCTTTTATCTTTAGAAATATTTCATTGCATGAAGTGCTTAAGATTTTCTGCTTTTAGATTTTCCTTTGGCAGAGAGGTGGATTTTTTCATTGGAAAGACTTTTCAGCTTTAATGCCATATTTCAAAAGAATTTTTTTTGCTGTGTTTTGCCCTTTCCCTTTGACAGCCATCATTGCTGAGTAATGCCCAGGGTCATACTTTTGAAAAGCAAATTCTTCCTTTGCAGCATTGCTGCAGGACCTACGGCAGGGTGTATATCCGGAGAACCAGGTGCTTCTCCTTCTAGAAGATATGGGTTGATGCCTGATATCAACCTTGATGTATGGCAGAAGAGTGCCAGATGCAGATCACTAAAGAAATACAATAGGGAATATCAGCAGCTGGAGAAATTATTTTAGAGATATATAGACATACATTCACATATATATATAATTTTGAAATATTAAGCAAGAAATGCATTAAATGTAAGATAATTTGTTCCACCAGAAAGCATACAGCAAGCTGCTAGTCCAGGTCATTACTTGCTTGGATAAAACTCCAGACTGAGCCAAAATCTTCACCACAGAGTGCAAAGAGCTTCAACTGAAGTCAAGATAGTTGACCCAAAGTATCAAAGATAAAATTAATCTGGATAAAAAGTCCTGAAATAATGCCTAGATAGCAGTTATTTTCCTAAAAGAATTTATTACCAGAACAAAATTTGAAAAAAATCTCCAACCTTCTCACATCTGTTGGCAGAACATCAGTACCTTTAGTAAAATACAATCATTTTCTCATGTAACAGATTTCCACCTTTAATAAATCTTAGGACAAAAAGTCACTAGGGTTCAGCTCATACTTAGTGCCAAAACTGGACCAATGTCTCTAATGGGACATTAAGCATTAATATGGCTTTGCAGAGGATTCAGGTCCTTCAATGCTAAATCCTGCTGAAACAAAACAAAGAAATTCTATTACTTGCAGAGAAAGCAGAAGTGGACCTTAAATCACACGATGATTCAAGGGACAATCCTTGTAGAAGACTAGGGGGGTTTGCCAGGGAAGGCAACCAATTAACAAATCCTGACTGTGATGGTTACTTTGGGGTTATTAGATGGGGACAAACTTTAGCAGGGCCTGCTGTGAAAGGACAAGGGGTAATGGTTTTAAACTGAAGGAGAGTCAATTTAGATTACATGGAACAAAGAAATGTTTTACAGTGAGGGTGGTGAAACACTGGCACAGGTTGCCGAGTGAGGTGGTAGATGCTCTGTCCCTGGAAACAGTCAAGGTCAAGCAGGATAGGGCTCTGAGCAACCTGGTCTGCAGTGAGGTTTGGACTAGATGACCTTTAAAAGGTCCCTTCCAACCCAAACTATTCTATAGTTCTATTTTTACAGTCATATCGCAGATATTTACAAGGACCTTAGAATTTTTCCCATTTTAAATTTGATTTCCACTTCCCTGTTCCAGCATTTTTGTTCAACTGGTTTTAGGTTGGCCAAGATAAAATTGACTAGTTGGTGTATGACATGCTACCTCTGCAGTAGATGAACATATTTTGATTTCTACAGCACTGAGTCAGCATTCTGATGAGCTAGCATTTATATTCCCGACAGCTGTTTATTCCTCTCAATGTAATTTCAGAGATAAATGTCCAGAAGGGCCTTGCTGCCCCAGATCTATCAGAAAACATATTTAAGATATTCTGTGGTATTTAAATCATAAAAAAAACTTATTCAGTAATGCTAGGACAAAAAGCATTTAATTTTTAACATTAAGTAACTAATTTAAACCTTACTATATTATTTTGAAATATAATCTGGTGAAAAGTCAAACTGTTTTTATTTTCTGTGCAAAATCACATCACTGATTTCTAGGGACATTATAAATTTAGAAATATACAGAAACTTCCAATCAGTATTTTTACTTTAGTTCTTTTATTTAGAGTTGAGGAAGCAGCCTTGAGAAGAAGAGATAGGAACCAGTGCACATAAAGGTCCAAATGGTTCCTGGAACAGCTGATTGATTGTGTCTTACTAAAGCCATGGCAGTAGTTGGCACAGTGGAACATAAATCTCGACAGAGCGCAGAACCAGTAGATGAGGATTCACTGAATTCCAGAATTCTTCAGGTAATGCCGCAGGGTTATGTTGGCAAATATGGTGTAGGCTATGGTCATTCATATGCTGTCATTTTAATCGGCATTGTTGTTTTTATTCTTCTTGTAAAGCAGTGCAGATGTTGCAGAGTAGCTCAGATTTTATTCTCCTGCATCAGCCCTATAAATTTATGGGGTACTACCTGTTTTAGCACAGCTGCCTTAGCTTTGGACTTCAGTAAGAGTAAACTCTTTCTAGAAGATGTTTCTTCTAAACACTCTTCTGATAGATGTGCATTTACAATATGGTATGGAAATGAAATTTACTGTTAGCAAGATTATAGAAGTTCCTGTTACTCATGCAAAAATAAAATCCAGTTCTGAATCCCACTGAATTAATGTTTTTGATCATATATGGTAGCAATTAATTCTACAGATTACTTATGATTTTGCTAAGATAATACTTAATTGCCCTGTTTTTTCAGACCTCATTTTGCCTTGACACAGGACAAAAAGAAAAAAAGATTTCTAATTGTTTGGTTTGTATCCTCTATTACCTACCCTTTTTCTTATCCTAATCTCTTGTCTAAATCAAACAGTCCCTTTTTCAGGCTTAGGTAGAAAGATATCTGTGCTTATTTAACTAATTTATTTAACTAATAATATATTCTGCCTATATTTTTGATTTCGCTGTCACCGATTCTTTTTCTTCTTTTTTGGGATAGAGTATAAAGAACAGAACAGTTGAGATTTCCAATAGATTCTTTGTGCACCATAATACTTTGGCTGCTGTAGACCACCAACTACCAGTTCTTACTAAACTTTCTGTACTACTGGCAAGTACTTTTCTTTTTTTTCCTCCCATGGTACCGATAAACTTAGAAATAAAGATAATAGGCCAAATTAACTTGCAGGCAATTCCATTCATCTCATTTATAACTGTGTCCATAAATGAACATGCAAACCAATGAATAAAACCATCATGGTTACTACTCCAGTAAAGTAAGACTCTTAAAATATACACAATACTTTTGATGCTAAACTCCTTAATAAAACCCCCAAACCTGAATGTTATTACCCTAATATTTTTTACCCAATGCTTACTTATGTCAATAAATGAGGTTAAACAGGAGGTGAAAATCTTCTTCAGTGTACACCAGTGACACTAAGCTATGATGCAAACTTTATTGTGGAAAGAAACTATCTTGAATCTAAGCATTCAAGATCATTTATTTAGCTGTGACACATACATTGTAAAAAAAGGTGTAAGTAGAAGATAATAATCTTTTTGATCTATTAATGAAAATTTATTTGGGCCATTTCTGTACAAGTGTTGTGTTGCCAACATAGACTAATATATAGCTGTCTCAAAAATCTTTAAATGCATCTTGAAATTGAACACTGGTTACAAATTATTATTATCCCTTCTAAAATCAATTCATAATTCTATTTCTGTATTTATCAGTTTTCTTCTGGCATTATGAAACATCCTGAAGATTGCAGTGCCTGTACTGCAATTTTGTGGATGTTTGTTCAACATTCCACTTGGGTTTAAAAACATAGTGAAGAATGGCCATCAAGGTCAATGTATTTGTATAAAAGTGTTCTCAGCTTAATGCTTTGCTTTATTCCCAGCTCAGTCTTAAAAGACATGGAAAAAGAAAAGTAATTTGATTAATTGAAATGCTGCTTTAAGTGATTGTGTATATAGCTCTCTGCCTCTTGAGAAATCATTCGCTTGCACAGCAAACAGCTACACATACTCTCACTGCAGGAACTCTAAACACTTCGTGCTGACGTTTGCAAGACTATTCATGCTGTATACAACACAAAATTTCCCAAACACTGTACTAAATACATATATTATAAATGATACCAAAAGCAACAATGATTTTTTCCCCCTCATAAACTGAGTGCTATTGTTACTTCAGGACTTCAGTGCCTGGAGTTCCCAGGTGGCACTGATAGAGATTTATTCTGGCCTGGAAGTATTTACAATCTAAGTATGTCTTTATGGAAGTATTGCGATGACAAAAAGGTCAAAGTTATGTTATTACATATAGTTTAATGCATTTTTTCCTCAGTATGCAAGCAGAGCATATGCCAACAGCACTCACAGAAGAAATATTTTTATGGCAGTTCTATGATTCAGTGCTGTTGGGGCTGGGCAGTAGCAAAGAATATGTTATTAATATTACAGAGGTAATCTTCCTAAGTATAGCCAAGTCTTAAGACAGAAGGCTTCTGTGAGAAGGTTTTACTGAGATGCAGTCATTGTGTTATGATCTCTTACTCAAAGACTGGTTTAAATGTAAATTAAATTACAGCAAGAATATGTACATCCCCCAAGTGACAGATGAGCACAGTGACAGTGGGAATGCACACTGCCAGCTCCAGCTCATCTCTCTCACATAGCCCTTCTCGAACTCGAGACTTCCATTTCATTAACCTCTACCAAAACCCTTGGGAAACCATCAGAGCAGGGAGGAGTCATCTTAAGACAAGACTGTTGGGTGGCTGGAAAGGCAGCTGTAAGACCCGACCCCTGTCTGTGTCTGGTCTGCTGTAACGGTGCCAACTGTACCTGGGAAGCACAGGAAATGGAAAAAGGCTCCCCTGATTAGCGAAGACATGGCTTAAGAAGTATATAGGTGCCCCATCACAGCTCCCAGAGATATTTTCTGATGCAAAGAACAACCTTTAGGACATTGCCAAAACCAGCCAAAAATAAGGTAGAGGCTGCAGTAATTAACTGTAAAAGCCAAAAATTAGGGAAGTTCAGTGATCAGAAGAAATGTTTTCAAGGCCAAAAGCTTCCTATCAGGTTTTGGTAGAAGTAAAATTCAGAGAGAATAGATAAGTGGGGTCTGGATATTTTGAGACATGGGATATTGTGTGAGGAAGCATACATAATGCATTGCTATGGAAATGGTTGCCACAGTTGGTATCTTTTGTGGAAAAAAAAATAAATTCTGTAAAAGTGTAGTTACATAAGCAACTTCTACTTCAGTCACAGGAGCAGTTTAGTTATCCACAATATCATCAAACTCCTCATATTTTACATTTTATGTAGCAGGGGGAGCAGTTTACTGAAGTGACAATTTCTATAGAGGAAATGCAGATTACCCTGAGCTGAGCAGGCTACTAAAGAAAGAGTCTGGTCTTTATTATGACATACTGCACTTCCAGGGTCTGGTAACTGCTAATGTGCCTACAGTTGCAAGAAATTACAGTAAGAGACTGGACAGTGCTTTAAATGGTATTTCTAAAGTGGAAATACCCAAAAGACTCGGGAAAGACACTTGTTCTGAGCTCTTTATTTCCTTTTCTCTTCTCATCCTTCACTTCTCTTTTACACTTCTTTCTACTGCTGTCTATAGCCACGGCTTATCTGTTCCAGGTTCCAAACTGAGATAAGCAGCTTCCTATCAAATAAGCCAATGCTGCTGGACGAATTGACCTTGACATGACTGCTGTGATGCCAAAAGCCACAAGCCAATGGTGACAATTGTTACGTGTGTCACGGCCAGTTTGTACTGATGCATGTCATAAAAATACCAGGTAGTAAAGACACAAAGCAGTGCAGTCCCTTGGTTTATCAAAATCTAATCTCTTGAACCTCAATAAACATTTGTGATCAGGCATAATCTGAATAAAACCTTTCCACATGGAAAGGTATGTTACCTGTAGTATTAGCTCCTAGTTTGCAAAACATATTTGCCCTGAAAATACATGCAAAATGAGGAATGGCACCCTCAAGCAGGAATACTGGCAGTGACTTGGGCATACCAAGTAGCAGGTGTTTGGAGGAAGCCAGTCAAGGTTTTGTCTCACTATTTGCTGGCAAGAAATGGCTGTTTTTCTTGATCCTTGACTGCATTGGCTCAATGCATCCTCTCTTGCAGAATACCATCCAAGAGGAGGTGCATAATCCATGAGAATTTTCTCTTATAGATCCTTCCCAGGAGAGCTGGATTTTTTTTCTATTTCCAATGCCACTCCAAATCATTCAAATATAGAGAAAAATATGACCATTCATTAAGGAGCTCTGTACTCCAAGCACATCCTAAAACCTCTTTTGAGGACTAACTACTTCTCTAAGTAATCCCTGGAAGGAGAAAAGTATGAGGTAGATGCAAGCACCAGAACAGCACGCAGTATTCCAGGTGTGAGCAAATTGTGGCATTACAGACTGGCATAATTACATTTCCTGTTTTGGTCTTTTTTCCTTTCCTAACAAACATTTGTATTTTTGGATCGCTGCCATGCACTGAGTTGATGTTTTTATGAAAATGTCTATCTGTCACAATCCAAAACTTTCACTTCTGAGTGGCAGCAGACAACTCAGAGTTCATCACTTTATTCATAAAGCCAAGAACACTTTAGCCCACGTATATCACTTCACATTTATCTACATTAAATTTCCTCTGCCATTTTATTAACCAGTTACTTAATCTTAAGGCCCCTTTACAGTGCTGTGCACAGCTCTCACACATCCTACGTTGAGTATATCCTCAGCAAATTTTTCCACTTCACTGCTAAGATCTTCTTCCAATCAATTTTTGAGTTTGCTAGGAAAAATCAATCCCCTGAAGAATTCTACTGGTGACTTCTCCCTGCGTTGTCCCTGTGCTCACATGGTTGAAGGCTTGGTGCAGGGGAATGTGGCATTCAGCACGGCTCTGTGAAGGTGCTGGGGAGCTGCGGGGTCCCTTGTCTCAGACTTCCTGCGTAAGATCCATCTGCAGTTCTGTGCTGTGCTCTGTCCCTTGCGCTGGGATCTGCACACCAGCAAGAGCTGATCAACCCAATCTGTGCCTTCCCCTATGCCTGACACACTGGGCAGGAAGTGAGAGGATTATTTGGCATTTCCCAGCAGTGGAGGACTGTGCAGTTTCTGCCAAGATTCTGCATTAACTGAGGTCTTCTCAAAAGGGATTTTTCTATATGCAGTCCAGACCTGTGGTCTTTGTCCTGTGATTTGACCCCCATGTTACAGATCCCCTTTCATGGGATCAGACACATGTAAGAAAGAATGAACTTCAGAAGTGTAACTTCACACAGAAGGTAGGACACTCAGTAGCCTTTGCTAAAGGAATGCTTTGGGGCATAGAAAAAGTGGTTTAGAGCAAAGGAAGTTTAACAGTACACAGCCTTATGACCCAAGACCCAGTACAGTTCCCCTTCAGTAGGGAAACTTTAGAAGATGAGTAGGAAGTCCGTGGAAAAACAATTTGTTTTCAGAAACATACGCAAAAAAAAGGAATCATATATTAATCTGTTGGAAGTGAGTGAGTACAGCCAAGCAAATGCAACCTAAAAGTTTGAATATCTATGGCATTTTATTATTTGGTTTGAACTTCACGGGCTCGATTTACCACTACAGTGCACTGAATTTTGCTGTTTCCTTATGGAACATGGGTATGAAGGTTTCCAAATCAGAAAGGAATTGGAAATTCCTGAAGTGTGAAAATTATCATATCTCTGATTTTGGGCTCATTTTCTTCACTGGTTTGTGTTTGGGTGCCATTTGTTCCTCTCTGGGAAACACAGTCTATGAATTTTGTTTGCCACATTCAATGAAGGAGAGGAAGTATTTGCCACTATGCCTTCGAAACATCACAGTTACATTTGCACAGGTTGGCGAGGAGCATAGACTCATTAGTGATGTTAGCAAATCAAACCAAGAAATGCTTCTAAATGTCCTGTATGTATCCTCTGTGTATGTCTGTGTGTGTGTTGTGTCTGAGAAAACTGGGCAAACAAACCATTATTGTTCAATTCTAAATAATCATTCACAGTTATAATTTCCACCAGGCAGCCAAGGGATTGTACTGTGGTGCAGTACCATCTAGTGGCCCCACTGAACAGGGCTTTATTGGAGACAAGTGCTAGTGCTCAGTGTTAACTGCTGAATGCTGCAGTTGCTGATACTCTTTACTATTAGTATTAAGTTTCTGAAGGAACGGAAAACATATGCAAAAAATGACATAAACACTCTAATATTAAACCAGTAATGATGTTGAGAGGTGTCAGATGTCAATATATGCCCAAATAAATACAAAAAAATCTGGTGCTGTGGCTTAACTCTGGACTTCTTTCTGAATAAATGCTGTTTACATGATTTGTATACATTTTTTGTTATTTAGAGCAAAGCAGAGACTGTCGCCTTTACATTAGAACTTATAATTAGCAGTGAAATTTTGCCACACATAAGCTGCTATTCCCTGTGCAAAATGTTAATTTTCAAATCAGAGATCACAGAATATTCTAAGTTGAAAAGGACCCACAAGGATCATCAAGTCCAACTCTTTAGTGACTTAAGGCAGTCGCATACAGGGTTTGAACCCACAGCCTTGGTTGGGTTATCAGCACCAGGTTCTAACCAACTGAGCTAACGCTGAAAATCGACTTATTTAAGAGCTGTAAAACACAATTTCAATAGATTCAGAAAGGTTTATTCTACTGTGGAACTGAGCCATTCTAAAATTATAACAAAAGTGGGGAATCCATAAATCAGACTTCAAACATGAATTAATCACATGCACTGTAAAGCATGTATCACACAATCATAATCCAGCTACATGAAAACAGAAAAGCTGCCTGCAAAAATCTCTTGTTGCTCACAGTGTGAAAATAGATGGCTTGTTTTATAACAACTACAAAAAATAGTATGTGATTTTCACAGTTTGGATATTATTTACTCTGATAATTTATTTGACAGCCTCTGTAGCATAATCTTTTCTTAATACATGGGAAAGTAACATTTATATGTACTATTAATGCTACTGAGAGTTGTCTCCTTCAGCATATTAGTTCTCAATCAATAGGAGAATAAAAACTGTTAGTGGAGAAGAAAACAGAAAGTCCAAGGAAAATAATTAACTATTTTCCTTATGTTATCTGCATGATTTTCATAGGATCAGCACTAACTATCCAGTGATGCTTGAGAGATAAAGTAAATAGAAAAAAAACCAACAACAAACCAACCAAAAACCCAAAAGACAACAACAACCTACACCAAAAATGTGTTGAAAACAGTACTAATTTGAGGTCATATTCAGGCAATTACTGACCCTACCTATAATTCCATCCACTGGTCTGATAGAGATTGTCCTGTTTTGGAGAGGATATTCTGGGAAAGAAGGTGTAGAGAGGACAATGAACAGAACTAGGGACAATATTTTCTGGCCCAAAACCAGACCAAGACCGTATCCTTAGCACGGACTTGCAGAAGTCATGCAATATGGTATTTGTGGTTAACCTGTTTGCCCTAAGAAGTCATAGATCAAATCCCAATAGGCAACCTCAAACTTACTCAATTTCACTTGGGTTATAAACTACATTTTTATTGTGTTAATCAGAAATTGTGGAGCTGTCTCAAGAGGAGAAATTCTGAATGTAGAGTGGGGTATCCTTATCAGGGATTTCACCTTTAAATGGAAAATTTTGCACACCTTTTGCATCTTTAGTTTTATTTTCTCTTTGCCCAAGTTGTTTTACTGGCTGACAATGTAATGGCTGTAGTTGGTTGATTCTTAACTAACAAGGTCATCCTATTGTTTAGAACCGAGGGGATTTTGCTCTTCCCAGACCATCTATTCTGCAGTGGTAAGATTTTGATACTTGTCTAAATATAGGTACAAAAACATAGCTTTGCAAATGCTATATAATTGTGGGACCTCTATTATTATCTGTATTATCAAAGTACTGTAGCTCACCATGATGCTCTCACTGACATCATCCGGAAGTTTGCTATTTGCTTCAGAGGCAGGAATTTCTTGTTCTTCACAGGAGTGTCTGTGTGTCTGACATATTTTTATTATTGGGAAAAAAACCTCAAAGGATTGAGAATATTTACAAATACTGAGGAAAGGGCAGTGAAGCTATTTTCCATTTTCTTTTTATTACTCATCTCATCTTTTCTAACTACTGCTACATATTTCTGGTTGTCTTTGTGCCCCCTGTAGTCATGCACCATTTTCTTCATGGGTGGTACTTTCTGTCTCTGACAGGTTGCCTTGTAGGTAAGGACCCTGCAACTGTGGTTTTTAATGTGTGAGTTTCTGCACAATATATGCAGGATATTTGCTTTGCTGGCAGCTTTTCTTGTTGTCTTCAAAAGTGAGGTTGTCTTTTTCACAAACTGTTACAAGCACTTGAGACTCTCATCTCCATGAATTCCGTGTTGATGGTGTTTGACACAGGTGTGGCACTTAAGAAAAAACTGACATAGAACAGTTACAGAATGAATTTTTCTCTTGGATGGAGGAGATGAGTGTCAGCATAGAACAGAGGCTGTGGGAAGACTGCTGCGTTTTTAACCTGGTGTCCAGGTACGGTTTTTCCCCAGGAACTGGCGTTGAAGTAAATTGTGTGCTATTGCACATCAGTCTGTCTTTTCACTGAGTTCTCTGTTTCCAGTACAGGGGACTATTTCCTTCTTGCTGTGTGGGTTCTGGGGCTACATCAGCTTCCACACCTAACACTGATACACCACAGAGGGAGTACAGCCCCAGCATTGTTTGTTTTTATTCTTCCAGGGTGTATGCAGAACTGCTGTGCCGCATACTTCTTGTAAGGCAGAATATATATAACAATCTTAGAGTGACACTGCATGGCTCTGTAAATACTAACACTGACTTCTTTTATATCTGGCTGGGGGTTTTGAGTTACCAGGTATTTCCAGCATAAGCTGACTTCAGGAAAGCTTTCCTATTTGTCTATTACTTCCCTAATGTGATTCTTTAGCTGCAGGCACTTCTTAATTGGTTTGGTTTTGTAAGTGAATTGCTTTGCGTAGTTAGAGGACCAGTGCTACAAAATGAATCTTTTAAATTCCAAATGGCACATATTCAGATAGTGAATGACTACAAGTCTCCTGGAACTTCTGTGAATGACTACGGAGAAATGAGTTCTGACTAGGATTTCATTATTTGTGGGTATAGATCAGCCCACACTATACAATTTGTGCCCAAATTGTATTGTATCAAATGTCTTCATACTCTATTACCATTTCATGTTTCACTGCTACTCAGGATGAACTTAACCTCATACAAGCACAATTTTCTCACAGTCATTTCACAGTCATTAATTTTTACTGCATTTCTAAAAACTACTGTAATCCAGTCACTAGATGAACGTTAATAAAACTAACCTAGGCATGCAAAGTTATCAAAGCCTTCATAATTTACTCTTTATATGCTACTGACACATCAAAACAGGACAGCTTTTAGCTACTTTTCAAGACTTTTCTCAGAATGTTTCTGTCTTAGCTGGACATGTGTCAATTACCTACAGTACTTCTTAACAGCTAATGAGCTATTGTGAGCTGTAGTCCATTCTCAGCTAGATTTCTTATTGAATAGGCACAGCATGGCTCCAAACACACAACTGCAAATGCCAGAACTGAATACTAACTACATAAAATTAAGCATTTTAGGATTTTCCAAGGTTTTATTTCTCATTTCTTTATGTTCAAATCTCTGAACCAGGGACTTAAATCCCAGTAAACCAGCATGTATCAGGTTACGTGCTGTCCTTAATAGATCTTCCACAGTTTCTATTCCTCTGGAAGTAAATAGAAATAACAGAAACCGTGATATTAACTTAGGCTGTCAGTCACACTCCAAGAAAATGTATGAGTAACATGTACTTCTACACATGGACCTAGTCCTTGAACACTGAAAACTAGCAGTGTCATCAGTGTGGTACATCACTACTGAGCACCTGTAGCAAAGACCTGAGTTGATCTCCAGCATTCATCAGCATCAAAAACCCAACATCCAAAGATGTTCTTTATACAAAGTAGAATTGTACTTTACAAATGCCAGGTAAAATCAAACGCAATTAAAGCCTTGAAATCTACAGTGCTACTTCACTTATATAGAAACTAAGTAATGGGAAATGTTGTGATTATTAAAGACATCATAACAGTGATAATTTTAACCTGTATTTGTGGAACGATTGGTTCAGTTGCTCCTCAGCAGAAAGGCTTCCTTCTTGGTCGCTCAACTGACAGGATTCATGAAGCTCCATCTCTGCTCCAGCTCTCAGTTTTGTTTGCTCTGATAACGCTTGGAAATGCATACTGTCTGGATAACAATAAAGAAATTTCTCTAATAGCTGATGCATAATTCAAAATAACATCTACAGTTTGATGTAATTCTGTCAGTGATGTTACATTTGGATATGTGGCTGGTTTAGGTAAACACAATCTCTTTTGACCTTTCATACATAAAGTTGTTTCCCTATTCATATTTCCAATAGACCTGAGATATACAGGTCAGAAAATTTACAGAAATTTGGAGATAACCTAAAATTCTTACTGCATATAAAATTCTGTCTGGTCAACGAAGAACTGACTTTCTATTGTATCATATGGGCAAGTAGTAACCAACTGTTTCTCCCCATGAAGTCACTGGGGGCTTTGTTTTATACTATAATGAGGATTGTAAGCAGAGGAATCAAGTCATTCGTCTTGAGGCATCAGTGGTGCTGTAAGACCCCTTAAGTCACTGTGAGTGTAATTCTTTGAAATAATGCGGTGAGAGAGTTCAAAGTGGTGTTAAAACAATTATGTGCAAGCAACACTACCTTCTTTAGTGGCCACATTTCACTAGCATGGTTCACAGTTTTTGCAGTGAGCTACGTTAGTCCAGAGCCTGAGTGACCCCCTGGAATCAAGCCACATTTCCAGCACCGGTCAAATGGTTCTTTCTGTAGGGCATGCAGACAATGGAAACACATTAAAATAACCACATCTGCCAGCAGGGGCAGGTCCAGAGAACAGAAATTGGCCCCCGATGTAGATGCAGCTGATCAATCACAGGGATTGATTCTGTTCTGTGTGCTCAGTGAGCCTGCCATAAAGAGTGTCTTTAACACGTACAGTGGGCAGGACGGCACACAACTGCTCTGGTAGCTGGGTGCTGATGCCACATGGCACAGGCATAGCAGCTTCTCGTCATACATCTAGATGGTATTCCTTCCTTTTGATTCCTTTGCCCTATCAGTCAGCTTTTAGAGGGTGGAGAAGAAAATTATTTTAATGGAATTAATGAACAATGTTCTTTTTCATCATATCTTTGTGTGCACCTTGTAACATGGTTTATCAGAATCTGTCTATAAAAATCCACAATGCCATAGTGCATAATATATTTTAATTGAATCTGCAATATATGCGTGCATGAATTTAAACAGATTATTTGCATGAATTAATGTGAATATATAGCATGTGTTTTTCTTTGCCTGCTATCCAGTCAATTATTACTAGCAAAAACAGATTCTAAAACTAGCTTTGCACATTTGATAAGCACTACTGGGGGAGGGGAAGGAGGAAAGAGTAATAGTGGCTGAGCTAAGGCAGCCTGAGGCATTTTTCTGCCTACACAAGGCACAGACAGACAGAATAGATTGGGGACGCTGTTCCAACAGTATCCTTTACTCTTTTGGAAATGTGCGGCACTGGCTTTCTCCTTCTTCTCTGTATCTCCTGTGATGTTGTCAGGGAGACAGAGTCCTTGACTTGCACCCAGCTGCTGAGGCCACCCCCCTTTAGAGCAGCACTACCCCCAAACCTTGTACCACTGGAGGATTGAAATCTGGTCCATGACAGGCCCCTGCACAATCTGTTTAGGTGGCATAGAATAAAAATCTCCCTGCACTGCTTCTTCAGTTATTTCAGAGGAAGCCCAAACTTCATTCCAAAGAGCATATTCCAAAATATCTGGCTATATATTGTATTTATAATCCATTGTATTTATACTTGTATGCTTTTTTAAAAAAATGATAGCATAAAGAGGCCCTAAGTAGCCTTTTCATAACATGGTTGTCTGTGAAGTACATTGTACATGTATTAAAATTCCCAACAACGTTTGTGAACCTCCTTTGATTTTCTTGTTACTGCCATAAAACCTTACTGTAAATTGGTCTTGAAAAGTTACATTAAATGGGCATCTTTTCATAATTAAATTAGGGTAAAATGTCTGTTGCCTTCTCATGTAATTAGAACTCCAACTGTCAATTTTACAAGTAATCAGGTTGTCAAGAGAGGACACAATCTATAGCTATTTTAAAGGTCAAAATTGTTTTAGATTTCAATTTTTCATGTTTAGTTTATTAATATTTTTACAGAATTCAGACTTACTTTTTTATTATAAAGAATTGGGATATTAAGTTGTTTAAACCTGCCACTGAACGGATCGGTGAAAGATGTGACCATTTTAATTAAATTCTAAAAGGACATTCTGTATATAACCTTTGAGCACAACCCTGCAGTCATTGCTAAGAAAAACTCTAGCTGACTTGATAGACTGAAATTTAGAATATAACAGACACAAAAAATAAAAATAGGTCAGTAAGATATAATTGTAAACACTCCACACGTTTTTCGCATTATCTTTGCTGGTATCTGGCAAAACATTGTTCCGCAAATAAGTACGGATAGCGCCTGATGGCCAAATAATGTTTTGATTAACTTCAGCTGTATTGTTGATATTTAGTAATTCAATCCTTTTTCATGCAGTTGTTTACAGACAGATACAGTAAATAATGTGACTTACAAGAAATTGTGAGCGGGATCACTTACTCAGGCATTATGCCTACAGAACCTCTCAATCTATTTTTAAATATTTCAGAAAGGGGAAGGAACGTAAATGATCAGTGTTACATTTCTTATCTAAGCATTATCAGTAATACTTAGAAATCCTTTCCCCTATGCTGACTTCTATTTATTAGTAGCAGCAATTTGAATATTCAGCATTTTATCAGTTTAAATATTCTAAGTATAACAATAAAATATATTTAACAGTTTTTTCTTCTGATTATTTTCTCTTTTATAACAAAGAACCATAAAGGCAGCAAATACTATCTCTGGTTTAGTGCAAGAGAGAAAGTAAACACTAATTATAGCAAATAACTATTAGTGTCAAAGGATTGCAAGACATTACCAATATACACTTAAGCATTTCAGAGCAGACAGTGACCTTACCTTCATAGCCAGGGAGAAAGCATGTCAGCAAGTTAGGAGAGACCTCCTCCAAAATGGAACAAAAGGCAGAGAAAGCACCTGGGCCTTTTAAAGAGAGTTTATCTAGAAAATATTCAGTTCTCTCCCTGTAGCTCTCCTGGGACCAAATGTCTTTGTATTCCTCCAAGGAAAAGACTCTCTTGTAAACCAAATATGACAGCACTTTGTTCACATCCAGCTCTTGCAGTATTTTCTCTCTCTGATTGCTTGGGATTTCAGAAAGCCACTTATTCCTGTTCTCATTTTCTCTTTTGGTAGATTTTGCACAGTTATAAAACCAAGATTTGGCTGTTCTTCCAAACATTTTGGTATTTAAATAGAAAATATAAAATTCTACTTCTGCATTTATTGTGCAGTATTCAGTATGCAAAATAAACATAATGTGGATGGCTAGAATGCAAATACATACTGCTGTCTGTAATTATTGTAATTCCAATGGAATAAAGAAGGCCTACATACAAATTATAAAGAAATCTAGCTCAATGCCTGCAGCCTCCTAAGAGGATTACATTACACTAATTAGCCCTTTACAACTGTTAACAGCTTCTGAACCGTAATGATGAGACTGAGAATTGCTTAGTTACTGTTACTTTTTAATTCTGTAACTGATCTTCAAAGATATCCCTTTGCAAAAAATAATTCATTCCAGAAGACAGCTGATCAAACTGAAATAATCTGTACAAGATGGTACAGGACATAAAATAAAGCATCCTTTGTACACTTTTAATTTTATATTCCTCAGAGGCCGTACCCAAACCAAAGTACAAATGCCCTCTACTTCTTGCTCTTCCATAAAATATTAGCCTTAATATGCAATGGAATTACACATTTAGGAAGCGTGTTTCTATAAATATTTTGTAAATATATATGCAAAAGGTTAAAAAAAAAAGGTTACAGAATAAGACCTTTTTTGTGAAGGTAAATACATAACTATTAAGAATAACAACATTTCTGCATGTTTAGATTTTTATGCCATTTCCAAGCAAAACGAACCATGTAGCGTCCCTCTCCTGAGCCAGGTTTACCAGTGGAGATTACTGCAATCCCAGTGGAGGTGGGAGGTGTTCTGCCACTGATAATCATTCATTGAGGATCACACATTACATAACCTCCCTTATGCAAATGCTCCTTAGTACGTGGACTTCTCAGTCTTGTTTTCATACTTTCTGTCAACATAAATTCCCTGTATAGAAAAGCTATGAATTCTTCCTGCCTCCTCCTCCTCCTCCTGTTTCTTAGTCTATTTTTTCTGTTGCCATTACTTCCAACTGTCAATGCATCCATGGCCTTGCTCGCGTGGCCTTACCTGCACTTTTCTAAAGGGTAATTTATCTGTTGTGGAGCAAAACGAAAATATTTTGCCAAGCTTTTACTCAAACAAGTTTTAGAATATTTTCTGTTCTTGTGATCTTAAGATGCAACCGCTATATCCTCCTGTCAGGCTTCTTCTGTTCCCAAAATTTCAAGTATTCACCAGTTAACATTAAACTTGACCACTGACCATGTCATAATTCAGGAATTTCATTGTGTATGTGAGCATCCAATTAGCCAGCGAGGCTTCAAGAATTGTTTGGCAGCAGTGCCTGTCACCTTGTGGTTATTTGCAGATACAACAAGCCCCTGTGTGACACCTCATCTGGAGCAAGGCCCGGGATTATGTGTTATTTGAAGCAATATTAATGGTCCCAGTTTACAACGTTATGGCTTATTGGCCATGGCAGTGAGACTCTCACGCTTCTGTGATCATCTCAGGTAGAGCTCCCTGTGCTCTGCACGACATCACACACCAGAGAGGACCCTCTGGGGGGAAGGGAGATGGTACAAAGCAACTGCTATCCTAACCATGAGCCATCCTAACCATGAGCCAGGGACCACAGCTAAACCAGGGCAGAGGTTTCATCTGCAGAGAGCAGAGAAAGTAGCCAACCTATCTGGCAGGTCTTCTAGGTAGCCTTTGAAACACAGGGTTCTTTAATTCTTAAAATTCCCTCTAGTTTTTTAACATTCCTTGAGGTAGTACAACTTTTTTCTCTCTCCAAATTGTTTCTGTCTCAGAAATTCTACTAATATTAATACCACATTATCTCAGCAGGTAAAAAATCCTGGTAAAGCCTGGTATTCCACATACATTAGACAGCATTGTCTTTGGGGGTCAGTTTTCCATTACTTCACTAAATGCTAGACCACAGTTAAATGTTTTGGGTTCATAAGGCAGTACCCAAAGATGAGATACAGGGGATGTAACCTGAACATGTTTCTCAGAGTTTCATTTAAAAAACAAATCTGTGTTTATTTTATTGTGGTGATAACACTGCTTGTCATCAGTATCCCAAGCAGAGTAAGTGATTCTGCTCAGTAGTGAGTTCAGAAATTAAAAGAATGGGTAACCTATCAAATTAATAATGAAATGGATTTCTAAAGGAAGCTATATATTATGTCTTGTTTTTACACATGCCAATCCAACATCAAAGATACACGACATTGCTATAGTGAGGGATAGACATAGGTATTGTTAAGTTGCCTCTCTTCAGAAAAGGAAGGAAGCATTGGTGCAAATGAAAAAAATGCATAGGTATCAGTTTGCTGAGGTATATTAACTTAAAATTTGTGAGTATACACACAAATATAGGAGTGTCTTTGGACTTGATGCACTGAGTAATTTATTTCTTTCTTCTAAAGGAGTACAATGTTTTGAGCAAGAAATGTCCCATTATTTTTGTTGGTAAAGGAATATATCCTTATAATCTTAAATGTGTTCTTATAAAATCTTAAAATCACAAAGAAGAATGGGTGACATCATAGGAAATCTATCAGGTTGCATACAATTACAATATTTGTCTCTCGGCCTTCTCACATCACATATAGTTATTTCCTGTTCAGTAAATAGAAGAATAAAATGATAAAATTCTGATTTGGTAATTACCAGAATTCTAATAAAAATCCACACCTTTTAAAGTCTGAGTATATGTTAAAGGCAAAAATTTGAAAGTGTGTGTTGAGAAACTGAACACAGAGAAGTGGGTGTGAAGTACAGTAAAGGGAGGAAACTAGATAAACTGAAGATGCCAAAGAAGTATTTGAGACAAAAGGATACATGGAAATACATGGTGGGAATAAAAGATTTGTGATGGAGAACTATTCTTTTCCCAGGGTCAAGGAACTGAGGTATTTAACTGCAATGACCTGTAAATGAGGCAGCACAGACTGTTGGGCTGTGCAACAGGAGTTGTACAATCCTCCCAAGCTCTGAGTCCTGACACTCGGCAACTCAAACCTCTTCAAGTTATTTACCTTGGTGCTAAGTTCTGCGATTCGTGCTAAGATGCTGAATAGTTTCAATCAGCCTAATTTCGTAAGAAATGGTGTCAGCCAGGAAGCATTCACTACAAATAAGCTCTGGCAGTGTTTACTTGACATTGAAGTCAAATAAGGATGTAACCTGACCCATACGTTTTGACATTGGCTTGTTTCATAATGTGTTCAGTGAAGACTGGATGCGGCTCGTGGTGCCATGGTCTGGTTGACACGGTGGTCCTCCGTCATAGGTTGGACTTGATGACCTCAGAAGTTTTTTCCAACTTAACCGATTCTGTGGATCCCGACACTTCCCAATTGCTCACCCGCCTCGGGTACGTAGATTAATCAGCAGCACAGCAGCGAGGGCTCCAAACAGNCGCCAGCCCCGAGCTGCAGCGGCTGCGGGCCGAGAACGAGAAGCTGCGCTACCGCCTGCTGCACCTGCGCCGCAGCCTGGCGGCCGAGCTGGGCCGGGCGGCGCCGGCGCAGCCCCCGGCCGGCGGAGAGGTAGCGCCGGGGCCGCTCGGAGCGGGGACGGGACGGTGACCCCGGGCGGGCCGGGCCTCCGCGGGCAGGAAGGGACAGGACAGGGGCACTCACGGGGCCGAGCCGCCTGTGCCCAGCCCCCAGGAGCTGGAGCCTGTCGCCGTGTCTGCCCGCAGCACTAGGCAGTGGTCTCTGCCTTTACGCCAAGGCGATGTGTTCATAGAATGGTTTGGGTCAACTTAACCGATTCTGTGGATACCGACACTTCCCAATTGCTCACCCGCCTCGGGTACGTAGATTAATCAGCAGCACAGCAGCGAGGGCTCCAAACAGCTCCTAGCTCAAGCCCAAGAAGGAGCGACGGGANAGGACCCTAAAGATCATCTTTTTTCAATCCCCTTGCCGTGAGCAGGGGCATCTTCCACGAGACCAGATTGATTAGATCCCTATCCAGACTGGCCTTGAACACAGGGATGGGGCATCCACAGCATCTCTGGGCAACCTGTTCGAGGTATCGCACGACTGAAAGTTGCTGTTACTGCTCACTGCTCCGATTTGATCTCCTACGGTGTCCTTGGGGCGATTTTGCTGCTGATAGTTGTAGTAGTAAAATTTGGGAAATTGTGTTGAGGTGAGCAGCATTGCTGTGTCTGCAGAACATCAAAAGGATGCATTTTAGACGTGTCATGAGAAGTCTTTGTACTACGGACATACCGTGTTCCCTGAAATTGCCTTTTTAGCCCAATATTATACTGGTTTGGTTTGTTTTAATGATTGCTGGAAAAAATCTTAAAGGTATAGTAGGGTTATACTTTGTATTATCACTGTTTTCAGAAAGTCTCCAGTGTAAGTCCAGCTGATGCAGTGAATCAAATTAAAGAGGAAAAGAAAAAAGAAAATGAAGCTGTGAACCAACACCAGAATGATGTAAGTGATTCTTTAATACCACATAATAATAGCAGTGGGTTTTGGCCAGGTTCAGGAAAGGTGCTCAAATCTGAAACACTTAGCTGTATTTTGAAATCCCAGCTTTTGAGAAGAAGGCTTGCTATAGCACAGAGAAAAAAACCCACATTATTAAGAGCTTCATCTTGCATCAGTAGGGTTACTGATACATTCTTAAATCTCTACTTTTTATGTAACAAAAGGATTTGGGTTCTTGGAAAATAAAGGTCATGATTCTGTGGTGCCTAAGGAGTGATGGTTCACGAGCACTTAAACAGCATTCATGATGGCCGAAAGGATGTTGGCAGCACTGCTGTAGTACAATAGAGTAGTACAATAACTACAGCAGCTCTGCTGTAGCACAATAACTCACCTTGAGCTAAAATACAGGAATCTTCATGTGAACTGTCTTGTTTGAATCTGATGCTTTGAATGTAGTGGCAGTAGTGAGGGCTTGTTGGAGTGATCCAAATTTCTCTAGGACATCTGCCAAATGCAAATTTTAAGCCAGGAATATAGGCTGCTTTCTGAGGTCCAACTCACAAACACATTCAGGCCCAGATTGATGAAAGTGCATGGAAAAGTGGAAAACCACTATAAATAGTCAGCAAGTTGGATGGGACTATCCTGTATATAATTATTTATAAATGCTTTACTGAATTCTAGTATAAATTCTAGTACAGTGAAATCTGGACAATCTAGAACCTATGGGAATGCACCAACATTGTGAATCCTTTTATTCTCCTTGTCTCATAAGTGTGTGTGTATGATCTAATTTATGTTACAGCTCCAGTGTGCACCAAGCTTCATAGAAGACAGACTGAAGCTTTATGAAGCACTGAAAAAAGAACATGATGCTTTGCTAGCTTACAGAGCAGCCAACCAGAGCAAATCTATCAAAATTACTCTGACAGATGGAAAGACAGTTGAAGGGGAATCTTGGAAAACCACGCCATATCAATTAGCTGTAGGAATTAGGTAACCTGTACATTCAAAGAGTTGTACTTTTGTAGTGATAAAACTGTTACTATCATTTGTCTCTTACCTTGTTGCATAAAATATATGTCACGGTCAGTGGCTGGTGGCTCCCTTAAATTGGTTTGCTTGGAAAGCATTGGACCTTCAGCTTCATATAGTAGAAACAGCTGAATAAAGTTACTGTTCTGAGTGATGCTTGAGGTTCTGCGCTGGGGTCATAATGCTAGCTTCCAATTAATAAATTTGTGAGACTGCTAGGAATTAAGAGACGTGAAGTTTTGTGAGTTAGCAGATACTGTAGAACCTGTTGCAAGGAGCAGTCTTTCCTCCAGATCCCCAGCACTGAAAACTGTTGAATGAAACTTCCCAAGACCTTAAGGTTCGATACCTTAAAGGTAGGCAAGTGTTGAAAAAGACCACAGAAACAAAAGTTTAAGGCATTCAGGTGCTACAAGGTGGGTGTGGCCTCACGGGGTTTAGAAATCTAAAGTCTTTTACAAATCTGAATCTGAATATTCTTGTCTCTTGTCATCTTTTCGATTTCTTTAGTCAAGTGTTGGCTTCCAATGCAATCATAGCCAAAGTGAATAGTGAACTCTGGGACCTGGACCGTCCACTGGAGGGAGATTGTACTCTAGAGCTGCTCACCTTTGATAATGAAGAAGCCAAAGCTGTGAGTAAACACTCTCTGGTTTCTGCTTGATTAAAGAAACTAATGACATAAAATTGATGGCAGAATTAAGCTTTTAAAATATTGAGTTTAAAAAAAAAGGCACAAAACTATTCAAGTAATGTATTTTCTGTATTCAACAAAGAAGATTAGATACTAAGTGCCTGGAATCTGAGAGTGAATAAAATCTTAGTGTTCTTTTCATCCTTCTCTTTTACATAAACAAGTTAGTTCATACAGTAGGTCTTGATTTGTATGCTAACTTGAAACAGTCTATGGTTTGGCTTAGTGCATTTGAAGATCAGACAGTGAAAGCAAAGCAAGGCAGTCTTACTATTTTCTAAAAATTGTCCAGTATTAGACTTGAGTCATAAATAAAATCTACACCTCCTTATACTGGCATTGTTTATTAGATCCTTAAGTAGGCACATCTTAGTCAATTAAGCTGTATATATACTTAGCAAGATGGCCAAGATTTTTCTTTAATGGTATTCAGTCTGAAGCTTATGTTATCTTTATATGCTAGAATTGGACTTCAGTTCTGTCAAATAATTATTCATGTGATTAAGCTTGTTGGAGGCATTTCAGGAGCCTGTAAAGCCTTTATCTTGTAGCAGTAGCTCTGAAGTAGTCTGAATTAATAAGAACTCAGAACATCAGACTGGTATTGATCTAGTGGGTTTGTTGTTGGCTTCCCTCGTCTGACATTTCAGGTAATGTATTTTACAGACCCATTAATAAATGTACTGAATGTGAACAGCAGAAACTTAATTGGCTGTATTGCTTTAGATGTGATTAGTGGTGCGCAGACTTCAACTGAAATTATCTTATTAATGAGCAAGTACAGTAAATGCTAAGTTGAAGGAGTTGTGCAGAGGTATAATCATCCTCTTTTGGACTGGAGTATGGTGGACCTTTAGTGCCATATCTGCTATTATATTAATCATTTAGAGGACTTCAAAATGAAAAGATAAAATTGTTTTATTTCTCTCAAAATTTGAACAGCATTGGTTCCAGTCTATTTCCCATCTGCAGATAGACCTCTGGTTTGTTTTTTCTTGTTTTTAGTTACCCAATGCCGTTGACCTCATGATTTGCTCACCTGACTTCATTTACAGGTTTATTGGCATTCCAGTGCTCACATTCTTGGAGAGGCCATGGAAGGATATTTTGGGGGCTGCTTATGCTATGGACCACCAATTGAGAATGGATTTCATTATGACATGTATATTGAAGATAGGTAAAATTACAATGTCTTAGAACTTTAATAATCTATATTAAAGCTCAGTACTAGAATTATTTTATTTGTTTCTGCATTTTAAAAGTAAAATTGAGTCTCTAATATGATTTGAAACATAGTCTTCTATGTATACAATTCAATTGAGCGTGTGTATATATTTAAATTCAGAAGCAGTGTTCAGACACCTGCTCTATAAGAGTTGAAGCTGTTCAGTGTTCTGTGGAAAAAATGCCAAGTGTTTGAGTTAAACTTTCTGAAGTTCCTGTGAGGTAAAGGGGATGGTTTCCTTGAAGAGTCATGCAAGTTTGGTTTCCAGGGGCCACAGTCATTTGTGGAAAGGGCACAAAGGCATGCGAGTTATATAGGTGTTTACTACTTTTCTAATCCTTGTGCACAGCTTTACAACTCTGTTTTTTCCTTGTTTATCTCTCTGTAGGCAGGGAGAATACTGAATCTGCATGAGCTGATAAACTGGCTCTTGTGGCTGAATTGAGCCTTTTTTCCTCTTGGTTTGTTTTTTCTTAAATCATATTTTGAGCTGTAGGTCTTCCAGACATTTAATCATGTCAAAGACTGTTCTGGGAATGATTGCAGTGGATTTGTTCAGGGTGGTACTATCTGTGTTTCTGAGTTAGTGGTTAAAAATACAGCTGATTGTAAGTAACTAAGAAAATACTATGACAGGTCACAGCACCACATTCCATGTTTTTCAAATTAGGCCATTAGAAAATGGTCACGTGAAAACATGGGACTATCAAGGTAATAAATTTATATTTCTTTTGCCTGTGTCTTTTTATTTAGAAGTGTATCTAGTACTGAATTCCCGCAACTGGAGAACCGTTGTAAAAATATCATAAAAGAGAAACAGGCTTTTGAAAGGCTGGAAGTCAAAAAGGAGATCCTGTTAGACATGTTTAAGGTAAATCTTCAGAGTAGCTGTGGATCTGGTACAATGATCTTTTAAAATGTAACTTTTATGAAATATTGCATGTGATTGACTCATCAGGATCGTACCTGTCTAGTAAAATGAAAACTATACCATCCTTCTCTCCCTCTCCATATGCCTCTCAAGTGTTCAGGGTGTTTTCAGGCACGAATAAAAACAATTTTGTACTCCACAAAAACACACCTCAAGCTCAATGAAATGACAGACAAGCAAACAAAAGGCATACATTTCTTCTGGCCCACTTGTGGTGACAGGTCAAAAAAGACTTTAGCTCTAGTCCTGTTTTATTCAGTGAATATTGTCAGTCTCACTGTACTGTGGGATTGCCTTTCAGAAGTGCCTTGAGGTGTCCAGATGGTAGTCACAATCCTCAACACACCCTCAAGGGAGTAAAGATGTTTCTGTCTCTTTCCTCTCTGCTTTTGCAACTCTTTTGAGAAATATATGTGGGTGATTTTTTTTTTTAGTCAGGAGTGTCTTTTACTGGTGCGCTTGTATTATTAATATGTAATTTTAAAAGAGAATTTTATTTTCCATTTTATTGATTTTTCTGGCTTTTCATGTTTCCATGTACAGTATAACAAGTTTAAGTGTCGTATCCTTAATGAGAAGGTGAAGACACCAACTACCACAGTATACAGGTAAAGAAATAAACTTGAAAGGTATTATAAAGTATTTTTATGAATTTAATTTGAAAAGAGAATAATTTTTTGGGTGTTTTTTTTATTCTAAGTTCTGAATTCTTGTATAATTGGGACTTAAGTTTGTAATTAATATTGCTACTTATGTAAAGTGAGATACTGTCTTTCTCTGCTGGGACAGATTAGATCTCAACTTGTGGACAACGGAGAAGTTCAGTTTTTATTCATTCCCTCTGGTTTCAGTAGACTGATTAAAATAAGTTACCACTCCTGGCACTGGCTTGCTGCACAATGGATAAAGCTAACTCTAGTTCAGTGTGGGGTGAGGAACCTGCTCATTCAGTTGCTTTTTAGTTGGTTGGGAAATGGCAAAATCATTTTTCTGTTTGATGTGCATAGTTTGAAATTTCCTGGCCAACTTGAAAAAGTTCACATATGGAACTACAGGAATTGGCACATGTGTTATGATTCTCCTGATAATGGATCAAATGTGCTGAGCATTTACTGAGTGAATATTCCACTTCAGGTAGAAGGCACAATTACATTTAAGGTGCACTGAATTTTCTGCATGCTGCATATTTATATTTACTGTCATGTTTGAATGTGTCAAACATGAACTTATGTGCCATTAGTGACTATTGAAAAATGTTGAATTGCTTAGAAATGAACACTCATTTTCTTTTGGCATATAGATGTGGTCCGTTGATTGATCTCTGCAGGGGTCCACATGTGAGACACACTGGAAAAATTAAGGTCCTTAAAATAATTAAGGTAACTTTAAATTAACTGTGCACTGAAACTGAAATAAAATTGTCAGTTGATTTATTTATATATTTATTTTTCCTGAGCTGATTAGGCTAGGATTGGTGCTTTATATTGTTTTCTTTGCTTACTGTACAATAGTTCTTCATTTCTTTCCCAGCTCCCATTGTACACGTAGAACTGCTGACACTGATCCTTGATCTGCTTGTGAAGTTTACTGATTCTTGACTTAGACAATAGTACCTCAGTCAAAGTTACCAGCATGTTTTTTTATCAGAGTGTTAGTGTAGTAACAGGCATGTTTAGACTGATGACAAGCACTGCAAAAATACTGTAGCTGCTAGTGACCAGATTAGCTGTGGAGCCAGTTCTGCTGTGCATAGGAGAGAAGTGCGGTGCCTAAGCTCCTGTGGCAGGACTGTGTCACCATCTCCAACCAGCACTGCACTTCACAGGACAAGTGTGCTGGTTAGTCTGTACCAGCTGTCACATCTGAGTGCAGGGGGGTGTGCATTCTCTGTTCTGCAGTAAATGAATATCCAAGATACTCAGAAAATAGTATTTTGACCTTGACAGATGGTGTCTTTCAGGTACAGGAGATAAAGTGGACCCTGGCAGATCTGCAAGTAATGCTGTTAAAAAATGGCATTGCTTCCAGGAAAGCCAGAGACAGTGTTTGCAGAGGCCTCTGAATTTATGGTGTAGTTTAAGTTACTCACAGATGCTAATTTTGGTAACCTTATTAGGCTGAGCTCTTTGGAACATCCATCACTGTGGCTTTTGCTGGCTTCCTAGCTGAAGTGTATGGAGCTCTTGAGTTCCAGGGATTAAGTGGGTAGAGGGTTAAAACTGCTCAGATTTAACTGTGAGAGCGAGGTTTGTTTTGCCTTTCGTGTTTCCCTACTGCATTATGTTTTCAATGTAAACAAGTGCTGCCTTTTTAGAAGCCATAACATGAAATAATAAAATATGCCATGATATGAGTTAAAATGAGATACCTAAGCAGAATAAAAATTATTTGACCTGTCACTTCTGTTTGTCTTCTGTATTAGTATACTGACTAAAAGGCACTGCAAGCCTCTTTGTATTATAAACAAATGCTGAAGGACTGCATATAATTCTTTTCCCAAGGTAAAATATAATGTTTGGATGGGTTAGTGTTTGTCCCTCTTTCCCTGATACTATGTAATATTATCTTAAAATATGCGGTTTGTGTATCAGAGTTCCTCTACATATTGGGAAGGAAAATCTGACATGGAAACTCTGCAGAGAATATATGGAATATCCTTTCCTGATAACAAAATGATGAAGGAATGGGAAAAAGTCCAGGAAGAAGCCAAAAACCGGGATCATAGGAAAATTGGAAAGGTACACTATTCCACTATTCTCTTTTATACTTCTATTATGGAGTTCATTCTCTTTCCTTGTATTTTAGTTTTAATTTTTTGTTGTTTTTTGACAGTTTGAAAGGGAGTTAGTTCTATGTGCTTCTTGATGTCACTTACATTTTAAAATTTTAATTCTACAAAGTGAACTTGTGACTTGCATACGAATATTAAATTAATGTTGGGAAGAAGCTAATGGCTTTAGTCCCTTGGTTTAAGGAAATAAATCTTAAACCTATTAATGTGAAGTCTTTGCAAATCCTACATAAACCGCTCTATTTTTCATAGAACAGAATTTATTTGGAAATTTTATAAATAACACGGTTTGGTCATTTTTTATAATAGGTGTAAATTTGGGGAAATGTGTATTTACATAGTCAAAGAATCAAATGGAATTCAGTGTTCTTACAAGAACTTACTCTAAGAGTAAGAACTGCAGATAAATTAACTGGTGTTGCTGAGAACTTGTAGACCATCAATCATCTTGTTGCTGTAATATTCCGTCTTTGCAAACAGTGTCTCAGTGTGTGTGAAGTAGTTACATTCTGTGATTCTCACTGAATTGTTGTTAGAGCATTCTGATTTTAATTTACCTAGGAGCAAGAACTCTTCTTCTTTCATGATTTGAGTCCCGGAAGCTGCTTTTTCCTCCCTAGAGGTGCCTTTCTTTATAACACACTCATGGATTTCATAAGGGTGAGTATATACTGATGTAACTCCTAACAACTTGAATGTCATTTGTTCATCTTAAATGATAGCACTGACCTATCCACAGAAGGAGAAGTGTCTATGTATGTAAACATATACAAGATTTTCACAATGATTATATAAATCTAACCTTTTTGAAAATAAGGCAGAAGCTGTGTTTTTCCAGTTGTGCAAAATCTACACATGTAGTAGTCCTTTAGTCTCCCTGTAAATTGCCATCATAATACCACAGTTTAAAAGAATCAAGCTTTTTCTTGTCAAAATCTCTATCCTTTTAAATGTTGCCTTTGTTCTATAGGGTGAATATCGCAGGCATAATTTTACTGAAGTTGTATCTCCAAACGTCTTCAACAGTAAACTCTGGGAAGCATCAGGACATTGGCAGCACTACAGTGAAAATATGTTCTCTTTTGAGATTGAGAAGGAAACTTTTGCCCTTAAACCCATGAATTGTCCAGGACATTGGTTTGTACTCTCAATTGGAAAACTTTTATTTTACTTAATTTCTCCTTTGTGGGGCTGAGGAGAAATAAAAGGAGTATTAATGCATGCTGTCCTATATGTTTATGATAGACGCCTAAGCCAGTGTGTCCAGAGAGCTTCTCTGACAGTGTCCCCAAGCAGACCTTTGCAGTAAGTGTGCACTGAGCTAGGTTTGTGCATGCTAATATTAGTCTGTACCACTAGTAAATACCAATTCTGTTGGATAGAGGTGGGCATCAGATGTGGTGTTCCAAGAAGGTGCAGATGAACCAGTCCTGATTTACTCTTGCAGTGTTTTCTCCCAGATGGTCTTTAGCAGTACATTGAGTGGTGTGCTTTTTCTGTTTGCCTGTCTTTCAGGATGCAGACAACCTGAATGAGTAAATACTTTAAAATGTCATTACTGTCTGTACTGAGCTTTGTTTATGTCTGTGTTGTCTTAAATCTCCTGTAAGAAGGATAAAAGGAAGGTTCTTCCATGTTCCTTTTAGCTTGATGTTTGCCCATCGTCCCCGATCCTGGAGGGAATTGCCTCTTAGACTTGCAGATTTTGGAGTTCTTCACCGAAATGAACTCTCGGGCACTTTGAGTGGCTTGACTCGTGTAAGACGCTTCCAACAAGATGATGCTCACATCTTTTGCACAATGGAACAGGTAAAAAAAATAAAAGCACATCCCCACCAGTCAACCAAAAAAAGACCCAAAAAAACCTTCCATCTCCCAGTGCAAACTAACAGTGAACAAGAAAAAGATCCCTGAAGTGTTTCAACTCTTCCTTCTTCCATTGTGTAGCATAATGCTGCTTTTGATGGGTTTTTTTCTAGGTTATTTCTTTTATTTAGAAAGATGCATTGGGCAGCTAAATCCCAGAAAGTAAGATTTGTTGCATCTTCCATCTCCCTCTGCAAAGAAAAAAGCAGTTGATCCCATTGTTTTTAGTGGAGCTACCTTTATAAGTTGATGTACTTTTGTTCAGGATACAACTTGGCTCCAGAACGTCATGCTTCACAAAAATACTACTTTTCTTGCCATGCTTTGAAGCCACAACACCTCAGATCTCTCTTTGCCCAGTACCTGGATTTGCATTTGTAGGATGTAATTTTCAAGTGATTTAAAATTCTTTATTATTTTGTTAAATGGACTCTTATATTCTGGTTATGAGGAATTCAGTAGATTCAATTACATTTTTATGTAAGTAAATTTTAAGGTATTTTAATATGTTTTATGTTTAAGATTGAAGAAGAAATTAAGGGCTGTCTTGATTTCCTGAAGTCAGTGTATGCTGTCTTTGGCTTTACCTTTCAACTACATCTTTCTACAAGACCCGAAAATTATCTTGGAGATTTAGAGATCTGGGATCATGCAGAGAAGGTAATTAATTTAAAAGCAAACAAAAAAACCTCTTAATATTTGTATTTGCAGAGGTAGATATCTAACTGAGTTCTTCTTGCTGCATGGTGAAATTGCTTAAATCAGATGCTAAACATTGACCTTAGCGGAAATTCTTCTTGGAAAACATCATATTAAATCTGAAGTTCTATAGAAAATCAGAGCTTTCAGATTCTTACTTAGCCCCTCATCTTGAACTAGTTAGATTTCTATTAATATTTTTTCCAATTAATCACAATATTTATACAAGGAACTACTATTTCCAGATTATTTATCATAAATGAACAAATGCTTTAGCAATAGGGGTTGTACTGCCTTTTGACTCCCTTTGAATTTCAGAGGCAAATGCTTTGACTTCCACTAATGAGAGGCCTTTTTATACCTTTTAAAATTACTCTTTCATTATTATGATTAGCAACTTCAAAACAGCTTGAATAACTTTGGAGAGCAATGGAACTTGAATCCAGGAGATGGAGCATTTTATGGTCCTAAGGTCAGTGACTCAGAATTTTAATATAACTTTGGGATGGACAGAAATGCAGATGTACTGCAGGCAAATTGTATTTAGTAACTGTGTTATTTTGTTTCACAGATTGATATTAAAATCAAAGATGCAATTGGTAGGTACCATCAATGTGCTACCATCCAACTTGACTTCCAGCTACCCATTCGGTTTAATCTTACTTATGTTGGGTGAGTGGTTAAGCTAAATATCTTCCTTTTTAAAATTAAATTAGGCAATAGCTTTCATTATCTGTAATTCCCATTATGTACTAATGCTGTATTGCTCACTTAACAAATAGTTAGCTTGTAAATCAGTCAGCTGGTAGGGAGGACAAACACCCCCAGTGAGTAGAGGACCGAGTCATGAATTTGAAGATATTTACTCAATGTAATAATAGCTCACTTTAATTGCAAATGCAGGAAAACCTCATTATCTGTCTTGTCTGCCGGTTTTGAAGACAGTTGATCATATGTTATGCTAAAAACTCCTCAGCTGAGTCAGTTTTCATTTTCAGCCTAGTCATTGTGTCTCCTTGGAAGACACGGCACACAAGTTCAAACATGCCCTAAGGAGCAAGTACATTTGTACTAAGTGGTTCTTTATTTTTATCAGGTTAGATTAGTTAACTTTGAACATAAACCAAATGCAAACAGCTTTTAATGAAAATCTGACTTTGGTTTCCAGCTGGGAGCAGGGAGTTTTATCCACTGAGTGAATTAATTTTAGTGCCATGTTGACCTGAATACTCATTTTCTGAGTTGTATTTCTTGCTGTGTTTGATTTTTTGCATATTATGAAGATGGGGAAGATAGAATGAGAATATTTGTATAATTTTTTCATCCTTCTGTATATTCTACAGTAGATGTCATAGCTTTTTTGATAGGTGTTATGAACTGGCTCTTTTTTTAAAAAAAAAGGATTGTGGTTTAAGCAAAGTAATGAACAGTAAGGGCAGGTAAGATCCTGTTCAACAAAATAAAAGCAAGTCCTAATGGAAAGAGAGTACAAGGAAGAACATAAAATATTAAAATGCACAAAAATGGTGCTGAGTCAGTCAAGTGTCTTCTCAAATTTGAGAGTGTCTCTGCCACTACCTACAGGCATGATTATTTTAAATCACTGTGATTATGCAGAATTCCTTTAAAAGTCCAGCTGACTTAAAGTACATTTTTAATAAAAACAGATTTTTCATAAGTATAACTAAATGTTGTCTTTCTGTTAAAAGTAGAATCAAAAATATTAGTAGGATTACATGTATGTGAGCTGATATAATTTTATTTTTAAAAAAAACCTTGATATTTTTTTTCAGTAACGATGGCGATGATAAGAAAAGGCCAGTGATTATTCACAGAGCTATTTTGGGATCTGTGGAGAGAATGATAGCTATTCTAGCAGAAAATTATGGAGGAAAATGGTATGTGGCACAAATGGAATTCTAAGAAGTCTTTAAAAATGTAGAACGTGCATATCCTTCCTATTGTCCCATATATTATAATGCAAAAATAATATCCCTAAAAGTTTCTCAAAATTAGTAGGTAAGATCACAAGAAAAGTTCAGTTTTCTGGTCTGAGTTGTATGATATCCATTTATTAATAGTTTATTATTAGAAATTCAATTTCATGAGACTGCAGAAAAAAAGCGAAATCATGCAGAAATAGGAATTGTAATTGAATGTGCAAGTCCTCCATTATTCTTGTTCCTTTTTTCTTAAAAATCATGCTTTTTTACCAGGAGGATGTCAGATGTATGTAAAGCAATTATTTGTGTATACACAGACATGCATTAGTCCTAATAGATGAAATATTTTTTGTATTTGTAAGATAGACTTTTATCTTGAATAAGATCGGAAGATATTTCTGCATGAACGTATTTAAAGTATTAAGGAACGGTTAATTCTTATTTTCACCTACCTTAGTGTCCACCTTTCACTGTAAAGTTATAGATAAAAGTGAAAACTATGCAGAAAAAATTGTGTTTAAAGTTGTGAAGTCAGCTGCCAAGAGAAGAGAAGGTCCAACTTCCCCACATTTTACTGGAATCAATCTATTTGCTATTTTATGTGAGCTTGAAAAGAGGGAGATAACGCACTATCCAACATCCTTAGCTGATGTAAATAATTCTATAAAGTACAGAAATTATTATTGTGAAACATGACTGTGGCTGTGACTGGAAATGTAAAATGCACCTTTATTTCCTCTTTCTCCTGTGCTGGCCAGGCCGTTCTGGCTGTCTCCAAGGCAGGTCATGGTTGTGCCTGTGGGCCCCACCTCGGAACAATACGCCCGGCAGGTGAGAGGAGGGCCTGCCTCCTTATGGCAGCAGGCAAATTTCATCGATCCTTAAGTACTTGTCCTAGAACAGGGAATTAATGCTTAATAATTCTGGAGACATGTTTGAGGGGAGAGGTAAAATTTTCAATACAAAATTTTGGTCTAAAGTTTGTATATGTCTATATATAGACAAACTTCAAGTATTTTGAGTTCTGTAATTATGTAAATACTTCTGTAATTTAATTAAAGGAAAAAACATCCTGGATGACAGACCTTAATAACTAAGGCTTCATTATAGTACTCCCAGCTTTAAATAGGCAGAGCCAGTTTCTTCCATTTCACACCATGTATATTCTTGACTACATCACTTTTGAACCATGTTTGGTTTTACCCCTCTCCCCTGCTTTCCTTTTAATGCAAGATTAAGTGTGTTTGTTCCTTCTCCTCTTTCTGCTTTCTCAGTCTGAGGACAGGTTTTTGACATGCAGCAGCAGAGCAGCACGTGCTTGATACAGATATTATCTTGTATTGTCTTCCAGCTGGAGTCCTGCTGTGTGTGCGGGTTTCTTCAGATAACTTCATTGAATTCCTTATAATCATTCCCAAGAACGAAATTATGCATATACATGAATTATTGCGAGAGATCAGTAATTATAGCATTTACAAATGTATGCTGTAGAATGTATAGTAATACTAAGAGGGTTTTGGTTTGTTTGGTTTTTTTTTAGGTTTGCAACCAGTTTTTTGAAGCAGGATTTATGTCAGATGTGGATCTAGATCAAAGTTGCACATTAAACAAGAAAATCAGAAATGCACAGCTGGCTCAGTATAACTTCATTTTAGGTAGTTGATGTATCCTGTATTTCTGAATGTCATTTGAGTTTTAATGTTGGACAAAGTTTGTCTAGGCTCATTTTCTAATGTAGATTGTCTGTTTAATATTTTGTGCTATATCTTGCAGTGGTTGGAGAAAAGGAGAAAGCAAATAATGCTGTCAATGTCCGAACAAGAGACAACAAAGTTCACGGAGAGGTTTCAGTATCTTCTGCTATTGAAAAACTCAAGAAATTTAAGTCTTCACAAATTCCAAATGCAGAAGAAGAATTCTGATGCTGCTGTTATGAAAAAAATTATTAGCTGCCTATGTGAAATGTTTCTTTCCTCCTGCACAGCAGTTATACTCATTGGAGAGAATTTTCAGTTAATGGATACGTAAAATAAGCACATGAAGCACTGTTGGTGCTCCAGGGAAAGCATGAGAGGACAGATGCACCTGCCAACTCCTTTAACAATTGCATGGGTTTCCAATCTGCCTGAATTGCAGAATGCTTACTTAGAAAGCCCTACACCTCTGATGTGGTGGGTTTGCTGTGGAAATAATAAGTCAGGGCTGCACAGTGTCAGGGATCAGGAAGGCTGGGAAGGGCAGTGGATGCTGCTGGGGGTGCTGAGCTCCCTCAGTCACAGAGCAGGTACCTGACTGTGACCTGGCATCCAGAGCTCGGCAGTGGGGTAGGTGCCTCAGGAACAGTTTGGATTAGGCTATTTTCTAATTCCAGATTGTAACAAAAATTGGTAGAGGGGAAAGGGCGGGGGGAAGTACCTTGGTTGTTTCAGAGTGTGTGTTCACATAAACACACTGGAGTCTTTGTTGGAAGTCTCTGTAACAAGGCACTCGTGGAGTTGGTGTGATTGCTGTAATGGTGGTTGCCAAGAATGCAGTTGAATTACTGTAACTGTGTGTGAGGTGGTTTATTTTCTTCCTGTTTGCTGTTGTTTTGGCTTTTTTCTAAAACAAAAAAAAAACTTTAAAAACTTTTCTGTGTGTAATTTATTTTTGTATTTGCTGGGAGTAGTTAGAATGCTGAAAAGGAGCAGAGGACAATTTTAATTTTAAAACATTTTGTTGGACTTGAAACTGGGCATATTTCTGTTCCATTTATGCTTAGAAACGATTTTTAAAGTTGCCATTGCAGGCAGTTGAACTGGATTTTTTGAGAGATTAATTTTTACCTTTTTTTTTCCACTTTCATATGCTGGTTTTTAGTTAAGTGTATTGCTCAATTATCTAAGCTATACAGCTCTAGCCGTGGTTTAAATATCACAGCCATGAAGCAGAAACTACAATTTAGTGCATAAATATTAACACAAATACAAAGCTTATGTTTTACTTCTGCCTCAGGCTCGTACAGACCTGTGTTTAATAGGTCTGTGTTTGGTTTTGTATTCGTTTGGGTTTGTGGATCTGTTTTTATCTCCTGCTTGTAAAATAAAAGAGAAAAAAAAAACATTGAAGGAGCAGGTGCTGGGAAGGCTTTCTGTTTCACTTGACAGAATTAACATGGGGAGTGGCGGGGGATTTTTATTTCTATTTCTATATTTTCTACATACATTTATTTTTATAGGCTATAGTNCCCCGCGGCCAGGGCTGAGCGCGGGTCCGGCTGCGGAGGTGACGGTGACCGCGGTGGGGTGAGGATGCGCTGCCGCTCCCCTGACTGGGGACGAAGCGGGTGTTTCGGGCATGACCGCATTTCGCTGTGCCAACTCTGCGGGGTTGGGGCTGAGGTGCTCGGTGTGAGGGCAAAACACGGGCCAGGCCCCGCTCACCAGCTCGCGTGCTGCTCTATTACACAGCACCTTTTGTGCCTGCTCTTTGTCGTGAACGTGTGTGACCCAAAACGTCCTGGGGCTCCTTGGCACGGTCAGGGTGGGTGGTGTGACAGAGCTGCCTGTCCTTCCCCCTGTGCCCGGCGGCTGCAGTGAGGGCTCGGCGCGGGCTGGCACACGGCCCTCAGTCGGCCGTTCTCGCAGAGACCAGCTCGCAGCGCCTGCACAACACAGCCGTGCTTGACAGCCGGTTCCTCTATTCCATCTTGCCGTCAAAGAATTACTTGCATTGTTTCATTAAATGGTATTGTTCAGTAGCAAACACTGTGTAAAATCTGCTTTCTGAGCAGTGCTTTTAATCCTCATAAATCAAAAAATAAGATTGAATGGAAATAAATGTAGTTTCTTGTCTTAAAGGAACGACTCCATTCTAATGCTATTTCTAATGTTTAACATAAATATCCCAGTATTAGTAGAGCAGGAAAACAGATTTTTTCTAATCTCATTACACTTTCTAGTTGTATTTTCAGTTTAGAGTTCTGAAATCAAACTGTTTCTGAGGATGAATTTTGTTCTAGAAATTTCACTTTCTCCATGGTTTTGTCTTGTAGCAGGATCNGAAAAAAAAAACATTGAAGGAGCAGGTGCTGGGAAGGCTTTCTGTTTCACTTGACAGAATTAACATGGGGAGTGGCGGGGGATTTTTATTTCTATTTCTATATTTTCTACATACATTTATTTTTATAGGCTATAGTTTATGGCTTACGTGCTCCATGTGTATTGTATTCAGCCTGCAGAATTCAGGTTCTGACGGTTTTTTACAGCGGATCTCTGGGTTTGGCGGTGTGTGTTCCCGTGTGGGGCCGCTGTGGCGCTGCCGTTTCCCGCGGCCCCCTCAGGCCGGGCCGGCGCCGCCCCCGCCCCGCCCCCTGGCGGCAGCGCCGGGCCCGGCGGGCGCACCAAGATGGCGGCGCGGTGGTGGCGGCGAGCCTTGCGCGGGCTCTGCGGGGCCGCGCTGTTCCTGTCACAGCTCTCCGTCCTNCTCGGCGCGGGCTGGCACACGGCCCTCAGTCGGCCGTTCTCGCAGAGACCAGCTCGCAGCGCCTGCACAACACAGCCGTGCTTGACAGCCGGTTCCTCTATTCCATCTTGCCGTCAAAGAATTACTTGCATTGTTTCATTAAATGGTATTGTTCAGTAGCAAACACTGTGTAAAATCTGCTTTCTGAGCAGTGCTTTTAATCCTCATAAATCAAAAAATAAGATTGAATGGAAATAAATGTAGTTTCTTGTCTTAAAGGAACGACTCCATTCTAATGCTATTTCTAATGTTTAACATAAATATCCCAGTATTAGTAGAGCAGGAAAACAGATTTTTTCTAATCTCATTACACTTTCTAGTTGTATTTTCAGTTTAGAGTTCTGAAATCAAACTGTTTCTGAGGATGAATTTTGTTCTAGAAATTTCACTTTCTCCATGGTTTTGTCTTGTAGCAGGATCTTTGATGACGACAAAGCTTTCACAGCCACAGTCTACACTGGCAAAAAGCCTAACTTCAACAAGTACAAACGCTCCCTATTTTAAAGCATTCGGTAAGGTATTATGCTTTCTCTTTTGTTTGTTGTCTGTGGGTCCTTCTCAGAGGCTTGAGGCCAAAAGTTCTTGAATTGGGTCTTAGAAACCTGTACGTGATTTCACGGTGGTAAGAAGCATTGTAGTGTAACACAATATGACTTACTCTTCAGTGACCATTACGATTACTTTGAGTTATCTAATTAGACAACTGGTCCATATAAGAACTAGAAAATGGCAGGTTAAATTGCCATTGTGGTTCATGTGGTTTATACCCTTCAGGATGATGGAAGTTCTTGAAAGACTCCTGCAAGAACTTGTTCTTGTTCCCTGTCCGTCATCAGTACAGCTTTGTAGCTTGCTGAGGATGCATCATGACTGACAGAAATGCTGTTCTTGCTGGCAGTTTAGGAGGTGATTCTGTATACATGCAAACAGCAAATGGCTGAGGTAGCTGTAGCCCTAATTAGAGCTCAACTCGAAGTAGGTTACCTGTGTCACCCTGCTGCTATTTCTAAACTAATTACTTCTGCTGAGGAGCACTGGCTGAGGTGCAGTAATCCCCGTAAGCTCAGTCCTGATGCTGTGCTGAGGTGTTGGCTGGTGTCTTCTCTGGAGCCCTATGGCTCCTCTGGTTCTCATGGTGCAGGCTGGGAATGCTGCTCCATGTATAGTGAGGAAAGCCCTTTATATCATGTCAGTGCATGTGTTTGTGAATGTATATGTATAAAAAATTATATATATACTTTAGACTATTTAGCTTTTCTTCCTCGGTTTCTTAATTCACTTATTGCACCTTTCAGAAAGTACAGAAATTCCACCTTACGTGACTAACTGTCCCAGCAACGGGCTTTGCAGTAGATTGCCACCAGACTGCATGACATGTAACACAAACTATTCCTGTATATATGGGAAGATGACCACTTTTGATTGCAAAGTCAAGCCACATGTTCATTGTGTTGTAAGTAACCTGTTACTCTTAACCCCAGATTTAAGTAACTAAACTGTGATCTCTTGTCTTAAAAAGAAGAATATTGATTTCCAGGTACTGATGTAGGCAGATTTGCAGTTCTGTGATAAGTTTGATCCCTCACTGTGGGCTGTTGAAGAGGCAGGCCTGCACTTCCCTGGTTTGCCTTTCTTGCCTTGGATCTTTTCATTACCTGGCCATGCCTTTGAGTTAAACCACTCCAATCATTTTGAGAGTGGGGAGGCTAAATATCTGTCAGAGCTACAAACTGAGCTTACAAGTGAGACCGAATGAGTCCTCCTTTTGGCAGCAGCCTTAGTTTGGAGGAATCAGGAATGTTAAACTTCACTTTGATACCTCTTTGGTGGTTTTCTAATGTTGATTTTTGTGTTCTGTAAGAGGTAGCAAACAGAACAGTTGTTATTTTGCCCAAAATGGCTACTCATGAAATCTAATTTTATACTGCACATTGATTTTTTTTGTTTTAATACTATTGAAGTGATAGTGCTGTCCTTTTACAGGATGAGAATAACCATGAGCAGGAGAACTTTACAGTTAACATGACGTGCCAGTTTTGCTGGCAGCTTGCCACAAGTGATTATGTCTGTACCAATTCCACAAACTGCATGACAGTCTCCTGCCCACGACAACGATACAATGCAACTTGCACAGTCCGGGATCACATCCATTGTCTAGGTAAGGTGGGCAAAGCTGGATTTCTCTAAAGAATTTCTTCACATAGTTTGTAATGGGTGAATACAAAGATGATTTGTGTCCTTTTGCAATAACAGCCTGCACCTTGATCAGTATACTGTATTTTGTTATTGTTACATTTTCATTTTTTAGCTTTAGTGACATCTAACTGGAAACATTGGTGTATTATACTATTGTATACTGTCACACCAGAGAAAACAGTTGTTTCTATTTTTGTCCACTTGTATGAGTTAAACTTACTTGAACACTGCTAATAGAATCGATAATAGGCTAATTAAAAAAATTTATGCTGGTTCCACCCAACTAGTTTAATTTTCATTCTGTTTGTTCACTGACTTCTGATACGGGACCAAGACCAGTGGAACAGAGAACTGTGGGGTGTAAATGAGCTTTTTTGTTGACAGTTGTTTCTCAGTCAGTATCAACCCTTTTAGACTCCTTTTGGAAAAATATAGTGTCTTCTTCCTTGTAATTTTCTTCCTTGTTATATGGTCTTTGTTTATTGCATTAAGGCTTTAATGTTTTCCAATGTTTAGGTAACCGTGTCTTTCCTAAGATGCTCTATTGCAACTGGACTGGAGGTTATAAGTGGTCTACTGCCTTGGCACTAAGGTAAGCAGGAACTATTGGATAATGTCAAGCTAAAATAGATTAGTTGTCTTTAAAATCTTCAGGTTCTGTGGTTTTCTCCTTGGTATTTTTTAAGGGTGTACTGAATAACCAGTATTTCAGATAGTGTAGGTTGGAATGAGGGGCATAGAATGCATGAAGGGTTCACATGCAACAGTGCTGGCTGTCTTCAGCAAACACAGCTGGAGGGAAAACACTTGTATACCCAAGCTCTGTTCCTCTAATAATAATAATAATTACTCATATTTTTATCCTTATAGCATCACCCTCGGTGGATTTGGTGCCGATCGTTTCTATTTGGGTCAGTGGCGGGAAGGTCTGGGAAAACTCTTCAGCTTCGGTGGACTTGGAATATGGACACTAATTGATGTGCTGCTAATAGGTGTTGGCTATGTGGGACCTGCAGATGGATCTCTTTATATTTAAATGTGGGTGCAATGTGTTTCAGAGAGGAGTCATTACCTGCAAAGGCTCAATAAAAGAGTGTGGAGGTTTGAGCCTTTAAGGTAGAATGAAGAACAACTGTTTGTTCTATGTGCATACATTTTATGTACAGTATCTGTACTTGGTTTGCCTTTAACTAAGGTCAAATAAAAGAGTGGATCACTGAGTAAGTTGAAATTAATTTCATTTCTTCTATGGATATGGTATTTTTCTATGAAAAAAAGTTGAGCAGCTAACCAAATTCTCCACTGTGCTTGTACTTGGAATATCTGTCAGGCCTCCAAAGAGCTGCAAACTAACTTGAATATAGAATTGCTTACTTCATATTTCTATGCTTGAATTTAACTCGAAAGCTAACTTCCCTAAATATGTCAGTAATTTTTTTGTGTGTTTGTGGGAGAATAATTTATTTCCATGACTTATGGGGGTAGTATGTAAATCACCATGTTTTACGATGTTAATTACATTAACTTCTTGGTTTGGGACACAGCAAGAGCTAACATCTGCTTAGGGACTCGACTTTAAATTGTGGGGATTTTAGAATTAGACTGCAGTAACACTAAAGGCTAAATCTGAAATTATTGAAATAGATTCTTTTGTTTGTTCCAGAATAGCTTTGTGTGGGTGGGTTTGACCTGCGTAACAGTGAAAGTTAGAGTTGCTGTTCTTGTGCTAGCAAGATTGCCAAATTACTTTAAAAAGGGGTTGGCAATATAATCAATGAGTTTATCCGCTTTGTGGCGCGATAATGTAGCGGGCTAGTGCCGTTACAGGACAATAGCTTTGTGTAGTCGCGGTGAATGCCCGGCTGTGCGTCGCCCGGGGCTGGGGCTGCCGCTGCTGTAGCACTGCGGTGCAGTCGGGCTGGAAATCCTATCGCTTGAATAAACAGCGCCTTGAAGCTTTCTTGGCTTTGAGTACTGACAGTGTCTGTCATGGGCTGGGCTCACAGGCGCCACCATGGCGGCGGAGCGGGACTGCGACCGCGAGCGGGAGCTGCGCTTCTACCGGCGGCTGCCCAAAGCGG
>VYXC01001937.1:146963-163156 GCA_013397175.1 Platysteira castanea
TGGCGGCACCGGGCTCGGGCGACAGACAGACAGAGCGACAGACGCTGCTGCTGTCTCGGAGTTCTTCCCAAAAGCGCGTTTTCTGAGGGCCTTATCCCCCCGCAAAATGCAGTTGGGTGTTTGCCTGTCCGGCTTGTTTACAGACCTTAGCGACTAATCTAATTGCAATTAAATCAGTTGAGCGCGATCTTCATTTTCTCTTTTTGTCCTATTTCCCCCCAGTCTAGCCAAGAAGTCTGGCTCAGATAACGCTTTTTCTCCATGTCCCAAGGGTGTGCCTTACTTCGGGCATATCAGTGCAAGCCTTCCGTAGGGCTGCGTGCGGATTTATCGGGGTTCATGTGCCGCACTGGCCAAACACCGAGGGCACGTACTCCAGCCCAGAGCTCGTACAGGCAGTGCACGGGGGCACCAGCAAACCCACTTCAGGCCACACTATCCTTGCATTCCGGTGCTCCTTTTCACTAAGTTGCTTTTCAGGATGTGTGTTTAATGTTTGACAGAATTCTGTGAGGTAACTGTAAGCTTGTGAAAAATATAAGACAGTTGGAGCACTGTACATCTGGCTCAGTCACCAGAAGCTGTAAGCAGCCACAGCTCGTGGTGCTTAGTTGGAGTTACAATTTCAACGTATTTTCCAATGAAAAGCTTGAAGAGAAGTTATTTATTGAGTTTTTCTTTTCCTGTTGAGAATGGATGTGTACAGGGAGATGAGAGCAGGGTAACAAAGTAGATGCTTTGTAGATATATTTTGAATGAGTTGTGAGGGCACTAGAGACCTCTTCCGTAAGTCAGGAGCCAGGAGCTAGAAGAAGCGAAGGTAAGGTGAGGAATGGAGCTGAGGATCATAGGTTTGGAGCCCAAAGTCAGGATGTCAATGGGAAGTCAGGCAGAAAGAGGCTTCAGGCAAAGGAGTGCAGTTACTGCAACTGATGTTCATGGCAGAGTCTTGCTGCATTTCTGGTGTGAGTTTAAATTTTAGTGTATGAACAAAAGGAAGGGGAGTGGGTAGACACCTGTTGCTATTTTTGAACAATAGAAATGTACATTTAACTTGCAGTGGATGGGGAGAGTTCTTGAATCCTTATTGTGCTTTTTTTAATATTGAGGCAACTGTTGGCTTCCTCCTCACCTTGGATCACACCACCCCAAGAACTGTCTGGAGAGCTCTTTGCTGAGCCAGCTGTGCTCCCACGGAGACCAGTGCCAACAGCAGCCACCAAGTGAGAGGAAAGAAATAGGGCAATTCTCAGTTGAATCAGTGCTTGCAGAAACCTAAGGAAAGGATTATTAGCCAAAACACAGATAACTGTTATTTTCAAACTCAGAGTGAAACACTGATGCAGGATATGAGAACAGTAGTACAAACAATGTGCAGAAGCCATCCTTTTCACAAGTCCATAGGACTGTTATTTCTGTAGGAACTCCATGCTCATTTGAATGGCTGTATCAGTTCTGCTACAATGAAGAAACTTATGGCCCAGAAGCCAAACCTTCAGATCCAGAATGGAATGACTATGATTGACAAAGGAAAGAAAAGAACCTTGGATGAGTGAGTATATGCATGTGTGATGAACATTTACTGAGGGTTTTTTAATTAAGTTGAAAACAGAAATGTGTGGCCTTATACACTAATGGCAGAAAAAAAAGTTTTTAAATTTTACAGTATAATCTCATAGATTTTTTTTTTTTATATTTGTATCTACAGAATAATTTCTTAGGTGCTTGCAAACTAAAAGAAAATCTCTTGTTGATTAATTACTTCTTTAAAGAATTGAAATGTTTTACTTACATCAAACACTTTTCAGAGGAAATTGTCTCACATAGTTTCCTTTTTAGGAAGCTTCATGTTTTCCTTTTCCTTCAAAAAGCTTTGTGGTAATAACAACTTTTGTTGTGAATGCTTTGTTAGCATCTAAAATCAGAAATTGCTGTTCAGATGGTCTTTGTATTTCAAGCTACAAGCTCGTTAATTGACTCTAGTGAGTAGGTGTTTTCAAAATGTAGATTTTTATTTTTTAAATACTCATTCAGTGTTTTTCCAATTATTATTTTTTTATTTTATTTTAGATGTTTTCAGATGTTTCAGATCATCTATCAGGTTACCACTAGGACTGAAGATATTTTACTGGTAAATTAATTAAAAGTTCACTTAAAACAAGCAAGCAATACACACAGTCACAATCAGTTGGATTAAGAGCATTGGGTTCCAAGTAATAATATAAATAATGGTCCCTTTTAATTGAAGGTCTGAATCATTATTGTAAAACACCTGACCTCTTTTCGCTATCCCTGAAGGAATGAAAAGTACTCTCTTTGTGGTAGTATTTCCAGACATAGGGACCACTAAAAACACATTGGGCCTGAAAACATTGTAAGTGTTTCACAACAAAAAATAACTTGCTTTTAGTTGTAAAGAAAAATATAACTAATTATATGTATCACTTTCATGATGTTGAATACACTGTTACTTACTCAGATAACTAAAGATGTCATTAAAGAATTTGCTGATGATGGTGTAAAGTATCTGGAATTGAGAAGCACTCCAAGAGAAGAAAATTCCACAGGTACAGTCTGTTCTGGTTTTTATTTTGTGATCTTCTTGCACTACAAAACTTAGTTAAAGACTATGTTAATAACAAGTAAAGTTAAATTTAGTTGGCTCAATAAAAATATACTTTAAATATGAAAGCTAAGATTTAACCATGTAAATGCATGTCACTTTCCTATTAGAGTTTTGAAGACACAAATGTGTTCATCATAACTCTGGTACCCACAAGATTGGGTTATTCACTTGATTATGATATCTGAGTCTGCTAATATTTTAATAGCTGCTATATTTTACTTTTGTTACTTTGTTTTTTTCTTTTAGGTGTGGTTTAGTAGAAACACATAGTAGAAGTCCTGTTGTGATTTTCTGGTTCACACAAAGTCATTTTAATTTTTCCAGATGCTTAGGAGGAGGTTTAGTTCTAATGTATGTTTCACAGTAAAGCTGTATTTACAGATAGAACTAGAATTATGTGGGTTAGAAGACTGTAAGGTCTAAAATCAAAGCTGCAACAAGAAACTTAGGAGACTGGAGAGCTGGGTCTGCAATATAATAAAAATAATTTAAAATATGCTTGTTCCAAATGTGTGCATGTGTTTGCAGGTATGACCAAAAGGATGTATGTTGAAACTGTACTTGAAGGTATAAAGCAGTGTCAAGAAGAAGGCTTGGATATAGATGTAAGGTAAATAAAGCATGTGGAATACCTCTGTTTCAAAGTTTTGTGTAGTCTGATGCTCGGTCATGTTTGCAGAGAGGTTTACAAGCTGTCAGTGTAGGAAAGAAACCTGTTTTTAAATCAGATTACATGGAATGGAAACAGGTAATTCATATAGAAACCTGACTTTTAATCTTCTTTTTTACTGGTAAAGAAGAAAAGAAAAACCACCTTAATGTGAGAGAGAAAAAACAACTCTCACAGAAACTGGGTAAAACCTCTCAGCTCTAAGACTGTCCACTCTTTGCAACATTTTCAGGAAAAGCAGTGTTTTGTGTGGAATTGGCTCCCTTTTCACAGCTTAGATTCATTGCAAAGGTTTTGTTTGATTAGCTATAAAAGCCACCTCCTGTAAAGAAGAGCTGGTCCTGACCAGCAGAGAAGTTCCAGAAGGTGTCAGTGGTTGGTTGGAGGCAGTTTGCTCTCCTGTCTTCTATGGCCTCAGTAGCAATCCTTACTAGATTTATTTGTGAAAGCTGAAGAATTTTCATCCTTCGTGTGTGCTATTGCATGTCATGGGCCAACTTACTCATCTGTTTGTGTCCCTCTGCACTTTGGTACCTTCATTCCTAGAACAGTTTCCTATACAAATACTCTTTATACTCGGCCATGAAGGATATGAAGTGCTATTTTTGTTGGTATCAGATCTGTAGAGCTCCTGATATTACAGCTTGTATATAATTTAATACATGCATTTCTGTCCCAGGTTGTTAATAGCAATAAACAGAAGAAGTGGCCCAGCAGTTGCTAAGCAGACTGTTAAACTTGCTGAAGAGTTTCTGCTTTCCAGTGATGGAGTTGTAGTAGGACTTGACCTCAGTGGTGATCCCACTGTAAGTTTTTGGGTGTTTTTGGCCTGTTCTTGAAGATAAATATATAGTATTGTGCAACTTCAGGTGGTTCTAACCAGAGCTTTTTCTCACAAGTTTTTGTGCAATGTTTGTGGCTAGCTGGAATGGATTGCTGCCAGGTTAATCCCTGTTGCTGTAAGGGGCAGATACTGTAACAAAGAATCCTTAGATTAGAATGTGACTGAGAAAAGAACCATTGAAAAGCAGTGTTTATCTGGGAAGTGTCTGTGCTTGAATTGTCCCAGTCAGATTAACTGGGTGGAGGCAAGTTGTCCATAGTTTAAATTTTGTTTAGCTGCACCAAATGCTTATTGTGTATTAAGGAAACAAAAATGTTTGAGGACTGCTGTCAAGCTGAAGTGAAATAGCTCTAGGTGGTAGCTGTGTAAAAGATGTCAAAATCAAGACAATTGACTTGTAAGTCTTAGGCATCCTCTGAGTTACTGGTGTTTGAGCCATTAGTCTAAAGCATATGGCAGAGGGTTGTTTGACTTGCTGCATTCCAAACTGAAGTAGTGGGAAAAGTGGAATAATTAAATGTAACTGTATTTGAATGTAGTGTTTGGATATTGCTAGACTTCTTAATTACAGTAATGACAGGGATTTTGTCAAATAAGCTGTGGAACAGTGACGTGTTCTGTTTTCCAGGCAGGACATGGTCAAGATTTTTTGGAACCACTCTCAGAAGCAAAAAAAGCAGGTCTAAAGCTGGCACTGCATCTTTCTGAGGTAAAGGTCTTTTTTTTTTGGTGCTTCTCTGTAATTGTCATTTTGTGAAAATCTCGATGAAACTAAAATTACCTTCTGTGCATTTTGAACTTCTCAGGCCGAAGTATTAATGGTTTGGGGCATTTGACAAGAGACAAGAAAACAAGGAAAAATCTTCAACCTTCTGTTCTAAATCTGAACAGCCAGAGTATTGCTTCCTGTACTATATCTATTGTGGGCTTAGGTGTGAAATTGAAATTAGTAGCATTCTAAGAGCTCTAGTGCTTTCTTCCTGGTATTACATCAGAAATCATGTATAGTGAAATCCACACAGTTTCATGAGCAAAGAGCTCTGTTAGCTCTGCTGGTATCAGTAGAAAGAGTTGGGCTTCTGCTCAAATAGTGCTGGAGTTTGCTCCAAGGAGTCCAATAAATACTGAAGATAGATATTTTTTCAGGAAATTAGGCAGGACATATGATGTCATCAGCATATTTGTACTTGTTTCTATGTCACTAACACTTCCTTTCAGGTAAGAGATGCTGTGAAAGTAGAACTGAAAGTCCATTGTAGTTATATAATGTGCTGCTTTATGCTGCCTTGACAGAATGTAAAATATATCCTCTCTAGATTCCAAATCAAGAAGAGGAGACCAAGATTCTGCTGGGCCTGCCTCCTGACAGAATTGGACATGGAACATTTCTGAACTCCACAACACCAGGTTCAGAAGAGATAGTGTCACTGGTTCAGCAGAATCATATACCTATTGGTAAGGAAAAAAATATTTACCATGACTCGATCTCTGGATATCAGAACAGGATATGTACTGCTGATCTAGTGACACCAGTTTGTCTCTGCCCAGAGGTGACTTGGACAAACGTGGCAATGAGACTTGCCCATAAAGGTACACCCGTGACATTTTTGAAGTTTTTGACACCTTTGTGGCAGCAGACAACAGTTGATGTCTCAGATGGAAGCAAAATCAAATCATAACTTGTCATTACTGTGCAAGACTGTGGTGGTTCTGTACCTGGTTTGCAAGCTCCCTGTATTTTATACCCCAAAGAAACTGATTAGCAAACTTTTCTAAAAAGAAATTACCAAAGAAGTGTAGAAAATCAAGGAAACAATGGTAGCTAATTTTAATTTTCATTCCAGACCTTTCTAAGTCAGTTAACATGTCTCTTGTTTTGATATGTGTCCTCATTTCTTTTTCTGTTTTTCCCTTAGAATTTTGCATGACATCAAACATAAAATCTCAGACAGTGCCTTCCTGTGACAAACACCATTTTGGATACTGGTACAGCATGGGCCATCCTGCAGTACTTTGTGTAAGTTTTTTGATTTTTAAGCATGTGTTTAGGCAAAGGACCAAACTCATGAAGTTGGAGAGATCTTTCTCTGTTTATGGATCAGAGCTGACTTACAATTTCTGACCTTGTAGCAACTCATTTGCTTTTAGGAAACCATAATGTTCTGTTTGAGAAACGTTTGTAATTCAAATGTGAATTGCTAGTATTTCTCTTGGTTCTATTGTAAAGCAAAGCCTTTTTTTCTGTAGGATAACATGATCAGCTGTACAAGCAATGAACTTCATAGCTGTTTGCACACTGACAGGTTTCTCTTAAAGCACATAGGTCTGGTGCTTGCATGTGAACCTGTGCTTACCTGGGTGTTCATTGTGTTGGGTGAGAGCTACTGCATTCTCTTGATAGCTCATTAAGGTCTTTAAGCATTGAAGGTGCCAAGTACTTGTGCTGCCATTGGCAGGGTTTTACTGTTATCCTGTTAGTTTAACCCCCATAATCCACATCATTGTCCAAGTGAGTGTGTGTATACATATACTTTTTTTTATATATATATAATATTGTGCTTGTCTGGGGAAAGGGAAAAGAGGAATAAGGAGAGCTGCGCATACTGGCATACCTTGAATATATGCAGCATTTGATAGCCGTCTTTCTAGCAATTTTAGTAGGAAATCCTATGTTCTTGATAAATTGTGCCATCATTTTAAGAAGTTCTCTTACGTGTTTGAATAACTTATTCATTTTTAGTGAAAATAGGGCAAATAAAGAATGAAATAACTATGCGCAGATTAAAGAACAGTGGAATAAAATGTGAGACAGCAAGATAAAACTGGTTTGTATAGAAAAAAACCTTTTTGATATAGAAAAACTAATTTAAACTTTTTTATTTCTTTCCTTTCAATTTAACTCCAGACTGATGATAAAGGCGTCTTTGCAACTGATCTATCACAAGAATATGAGCTCGTTGCAAAAACTTTTAATCTGACTCGATCACAGATGTGGGATCTTTCCTATGAATCAATCAACTATATTTTTGCTTCAAATGCAGTAAAATCCAGGCTGAGGGAACAATGGTGTAAGCTGAAGCCAGCTCTGTTTGATTAATCAAACTGTTGTCTTAAACAGCTTGGGTGTATTAGCTGAGTTAATAAGCTTTTTTTACTGAAGTCCCCAGCTTTTTTAAGACCTCAGGGTTTTAAACCCAGCCATAAACTGCCTGTGCAAAATGAAGACAACTGGAATGCATCCCTTGTTACTAGGGACAGAGGTACATGTCCTTTTGTAGTTGGGAAGGGCTCTCAACCAGTGACTAAAATGTCAAATGTGTTTTCACCTTGTTTCTCTTGAGCTGATATTACATTTTAAAAAATATTTAGTTGAAATATGTCATCATAATATAAACATTTGAGAGCTGGAACAAAATGAAGGCAGAGCTATTGGTGTTTAAAACAATTCTGTTGGCAGCATTCCGCCAAGCAGTTTGAATGTGCAGTGTGTGTTTTTGGGGTTTGTATTGTTTTCAGGTTTTGAGCAGTTGATTAAATGTGAAGGCATAAAAAAACTCAGGGAGAACAAACTATTTGTCCCAAGGAATTAAGTATTGTATGTGGTTTTATTGCTGTACTTGTAAGACTGAAGCTGCTGTGGATTCAGTAGCATGTGGGGGTCTCTGCTGGTGCCCTGGGCACTGGTGGTGTGTAGGCAGTTAAGAATCTTGAATGCCTTTGGTAACTGGGCAACTTGGCAAAGTGGTCTCATTCTTAAAATGCTTTTTAGAATTGCTGTTTGTTGTGTTAAAAAAGCAATAAAAATAGCCTCAAGCTTCATGTTTTTGAAACCACCACTTGGAGGTGTGCATGTGTGTGTTTGAGCTCTACAGAAGAGAAGCGGGATTCTGTGGGGGGAGTCCCTGGAGCAGCCGTGCTGCCTGCCAGCCTCTGCCCTGCTGCTCTGGCAGCCCCTGGCTCTCCCTGCCCAGAGCAGCCACAGGGTTCACCCTGCGCTCTCCAAACCTGTATGTTCTGGTACTGAGAGCTCACAAAGTCTGTGAATGTGCACATGCTGCAGTTTGTGTAATGGGAGTCGGGAGGTCACCTGGAGAATTCCATTTGTGTGCAGTAAAAGAACCAGGAATGTACGTGCGTGGCTGAAGAACAACACACGGAACTGGGATTTCTGTATATGAGAGTCTAACTGTGTGTTACTGCAGTTATCTACACGGTAGAAATGTTGCAGAAACTTAGGAAGCTGGACAGGATGTGGACTTTTGGAATGAAGAATCACCATCTGATGACACCTTTGTCATGCACAGTTCCCAAGCTGACCACTGCAACTTGAAATCCTCTTGCTGTCCCTGGGCTAGTTTTCCAGAGTTTACTTTTGTAAGTAAAACTGCTGTTTCCTTTTTTGACTTCATGTAGCATTATAGTTAATTTTAATTTAAGCACTTCTTCCTGAGCCTGCTTGTTAAATTGAGTTAGCAGTGACATAACCATTGTTTAGTTTATAATACTGTATAAAAATGCCTGTGACACATAGAGTGAAGCATCACCACAGAATTAACCATCAGTAATGGGGCAGAGGACATTTTTTCCCTGAATGCAATGGAAATTTTGAGTAACCACTGCTAGAATTTCATGTGGTATAAGATGAGGTTTGAATTATCTATTCATGTGCAGCTCAACTTATTTTTAAAGTAAACCAAGTCGATCTAGAGTTAATATTTTTATTTCCATCTGATTATATGAGAGAACACTTACAGAGCAGTCTCGAGTCCTCAGAGTCTTTACTCATGTCACATGAAAATACATACTGGTCCTATTAAACAATACTGCTTTGGTGATGTATGTGAGAGCAACTGCTCACTGTGGCATCGGTTTCTCAGTTCCTTCTGAGGCAAACACAGGAAATCTTCAAAACCTCAGCTCCTTATGATGAGACTGGGAACATTCCATAACTTTTCATAATACAACCACTAAACTGTAGGTACACACTGCTCCTCAGGATCCTAGCTTGGCAAATAATGTACTTACATCAATGATTTATATGCCTGCTAGAATATTTAGGTGTTTCAAAATAATACATTAAAAAGAATGGATGCAGGTAAGGGCCCTGCATTAGCTAAGTGATTCAGCTGATTAAAAGGCTGGTACATCTCTCCTCTGAGGCCTAGAGAGCAGGCACTGGTTAGAGTGGAGTGGAGAGGGCTCTGGGGGAGGATCTCATCAAGGTTTTTAAATATCTGATGAGAAGAAGTAAAGAAAATGGAGCCAGGCACTTCTCAGCGATACCCAGTAACAGGAAAAGGGGCACAAACTGGTACTGTGTGGCTGGTTGAACATGGGAAAACATCACCCAGACAGGCTGGGAAGTCTGTCCTTGCAGATACTCAAACCTATCAGTGACTTGTAGCTTCAGTAAAGGAGGTGGACTGGGCAATCTCCAGAGATGCCTTCCAGCCTCATTTGTTCTGTGGAGAAAATATACGAATATACAAAGTATAAAGTCTCTATATAAATACAAAAGCTTTTAAAATTAAATACTGACTTAACTGAGTCACTCAAGCGACAATTTTTCACCAGGCTTGGTCACCAGCAGTTGGCTGATTTGTGGCACTGATTTTAAAGAATAGTCTATTCACCCTTCATAGCCTTCCTTCTTTCACAGCCGTTGTGGAATCCTTTGGTGCCATCAGGACCTTTAGGCAGCCGTAGCACTCCGACAGGGAGACCATCTGCATTTTGTATTTTCCGAACCGGCATGGGACTGCTGACAGGACTCTTCTCTTGTGTCAGAGTTTGGGCTTTTCTTCTCTGTACCCAGGGGCTCCCGGAAGGTGTGATGCTGCTGTCTGAGGAATAATCGGTGTATTTCCTTGGAATTTCAGGGCTAGTGCTTGAGTTAAGCTTGCTGTCTTCAGCCAACGGTGATTTTTTGGTTACTTTTCTTAGTGAAGATGGACTGTTCCAAGGACTTGATCTGGGTGACATATTAGGACTCAAGTGGTTGTTTGGGTGGGTGATGGGGCTCAAATTACTCGTAGTATTTGTTGCGGTACGTTTGCGTCCTGACAGCGGTGACGTAGGATTGCTCTCTGGGTCGGAAGAGCTGTTTGCTGAAGATTCATCACCAACAAATTGAAGTTCCTCAACTCTCTTGTTAAGGGATCGAATCTTCTTAAGGCTCTTGCTGGTATCTTCATCACGGTTCTTGTCTTTGGGAACTTTTTTCTTTGGTGGTTTCATGCCTATTAGGACAACTTTCATGCCAGTCTCTTTGTTTTCAGCACACATGAAATCATGAGCACGTACGGCAGCTTCTACTTCTTCAAATTCTATAATTGCACATTCCTGGGTTCCCAGCTGGGTGTACCGATTGCTGACCCTCCTGATATCAGGTGGGAGATCCCTGCCAGGCTTGAGAATACGAACTGATGAAATTACACCAAAAGCTACAAAGGCTTTGAGGAGATGCTCCATTATCCTTTCTTGAGTGCATCCGTTTTCTCCTTTGTTAAGGGCCTGCAGCTCAGAAGTCATGTGGATGTCATACACCAGTAGCATCCTGGTAGGGACATTTTCACTTGGAAACACTGGAACTGGAGTATTCCTTCGAACCTTTTTGTTATCATCGTTAAGCTCCAGAGTGTTTGAGTACTTCAGTGCATAGGCTGTGGTTCTCCAGTCACGGGTAAGGTGTTTCACCTTTGGGACAGACACAGGTTAAGCACCACAACTGAGCAAATCCAGTTGAACTAATTACAGAATTTTAAGGCAGGTGCAGGCTTCAGTCTACAACAGAACCCAGGATTTAAGTTTCATGTAGCAGAATTAGTGAGAAAGTAAACAGTTTTCCTGCTACAATGGGCATCAGTGAGCTCCTGTAAAGCTCCTGTCCTGTTGAATCTAATGCAAACAGGAACTGGCACTAAAGCTCAAACTGGAAATCATTACTACATCTGAAAGCCTGCTCAAGTAGTGCTTGGTCCTTCCACATCTAGGCCTGAACCATGATCATGATGCATATTCTGGGGAGGTTATTTTGTTAAACTTGCCAAACAAGAAATTTTGTCAAGTTTAGAACTTCACTGTATTGAACTGATCTTTCCTCCCTCAAAAATCTCAGTCTAAAAAACACCCCAAACTTTTCCATTTCCATTAAATGTTTATAAAGAGTTTATCTGTTACTGGTATAATCTGTTTGAAGTGGTCTGAAGAAACTGAGAGTGCCGTAACTTCTAGACTGAGTAACTCTGAAAAATGGTGAGATTTAGAATCTTGACAAGGTGTTTCTAATGTAATTCTAGAAATCAGTTACATACAGATTTACATACGTCTTTCCAATATAAGGGACAAAAAAGAAAAAAGACTAAAACTCACTTCAAGTTTAAGGGACTTCAGTTACCAGATACTTTATACTACTCTTCATTTTTGGCTCTCTATGCAATTGCAAGGGTTAGATTCACTGTCCCTTCTTAGAGACAGGAACATAACTTTACCAGGATTACCCAGCTGGGTAATGGAAATTAATTTTATCTAATATCCTCCTGTCTCTAAGAATGGTAATTTAACAGCATGCATGCTTTTAAGCCAATGATTTCTGTAGCCCATCATCAACGAGTTTAGCAGTTAAAGTTCTGCTAACAAACCTAACCATCATAGCAAAACCAGGCAGATAAAGACTGTAAAGTTGCCTGTATAAAAAGTTACTTTCATCTTTTCTACTGTTTTTAGATTCATCAAGCTTGCATGAGACACTTCAAGTCTTAAAAGGTTAGCTTACCTTCTTAAAAGAAGTGAGGAGTTTAACACTGACATAGCCCATCTTATTTCTTCTCACGTGCTTCAGAAGGAAGGCATCTTTCTCAAGGTTCTCATCTGAGAAGTAATATTCTATCTGTGCTATTAACTTCTGGATCAGGTCCTTTTCTGGTGGTTTCCAGTTCTGGTCGGAGTCGTCATCATTTTCCCCACCACTGGAAAACAGTTCAATCATTTTATCAACAGATCTTCTTCTTCTATTAGTGGATTCAAATAGCCTTTCAAAATGAAAGGGTGTAACCATAATGCTGGTTCCAACTGACTTTAAATGTGGGCACTGGACAGGTATCACCCACCCTGCTGAGGCAGCAGGCTAGCTCAGGGGATGAAGCTTTCCAATCAGCACAAGGAGTCAAGTTCCTGAGCTCATTCCAAAAGCTGATCTCAGTGTAGGACAATGAGACATCTACACTAATGGCTCCGCCAGCTCAAATTCTCCACCAAAACATGAAATGAAGATGCACTGGCACTTGGTACTATACAAAATTCCTCCAGTGACAATGTTTTATTTTTCAATATGAAGCTATTAAACATAGGCTTGACCTTTATGTGCTTCATTACTTCTCTGGTCACATACCAGAGAACGAATATTCCAACTTGATGCAGTCATGATTTCCTAAGCCTCTTCACTGCGTGAAGGCAGGAGCTGGTATCCAGGGAGTAAGAAGGACTGACAGGACTGTTGCACTTTTTACAGGTCACTTCCAGAGTGACAGAGTAACAGAACTCACACTTAACCACAGGGGCTAAACCTGCCAGCTCACGTACCTCAGGAACAGGCCTATATGCACACATGCAGGTTCCTATGAAGTCATTCTCATTTCTTTGCTTCCCCTCCCATCGTACTGTCCCATCATATTTGCTGAGCAAAATGGAGCACTGTTGAGCATCCTATTCCCCAAAAAATACTGCAGCCATGGATTCAAGATAAACCTCTTGCCACATGCAGTTACAGTAACATGTTTGTTGCCGAAATAGAAATTTCCATTCACAGGTGACTATAATGGAAAGGTCTATCTTAAGCCAGAGTCATTTTCTCAAGCTGTTAGTGGTCTAGTTTTGTTGTGAGACCATCATGAAATTTTTTGTTAAAAAAATAATCATCTTCCCTAAAGTCTCTTAGACCCTGTAAATCATGTGTTAATTTGGTCTCCCAGGTACCTCAGCAATGAAAAGAAGGAGCCATGCATTTCCCTAAAATTGTCTTAAGTGGCTTTTGCAGAACTTTGAAATGCTTAGGAAAGGGAGCAGGCATCACACTGGAGTCGTGTGAGGCCGATGTGGCAGGGAGGATGCTGAACCCCCTGCCCTGGACAGCTCTGTCCGGGGGGACAGAGGCAGTGACCGCAGTGCTGCGGCCGTGCTGCCGTCTGAAGAGAGCGTTGAGGTCAGTGGGCTCTGCACAGGGACTGTGCCCACAACTGGGACAAGTTACAGAAGTTCTCTGGGACCTGGCTTTTTGAAGTTTACAGTACATTTACTTATTATGGTTCTTCTGATGACAGGGCAACACATCAGATATATGTGGATACTCACACAGTCCTAGAAACCTCCCTGTTAAAAATCTCCCTAGCCTTAAACAGGGTACAATTCAAAGGAATGACAAGAATGAGAGAGCAAGACAAAGAATTTATGTTATTTGGCAAAGCCAGAAGTGGAGAATAATAGATGAAGTTATGATTAGGGTGGTAAAAAATATCTAATGCCCAGCTATGGGTGCTGGTTTCAGAAGGAAGAAAAAAACAGTGGTGTTTATTTTTCATTCATTATATTCTCTTACCCCACTTCTTCATTTACTACCAGTTCAGAATTAGTCTGGGCACAAGAAAGTTGGAACATTTCTGCTAGGAAAAGCTTGCCTTCAATTCAGGGTGGGGCTTGCAGTTGTTTTAGAGGGTTTATTAGCACAGATATTTGCAGGTGTTTGCGTGGAGCCAAAAAGGGGAGTCATTCTTTGGAAAACAACAAAAATTATTTCCATGCTTGCAGAGATCAGCACCATCCCTACCTACAGCGTCAACACACGGAATCAGGGCAAAATAGGCCTCATTTCACCTCTCAAATATTGGTCACAGTTTGACCTAAACACTATTTCTGTTTGGCAGACAGGTCAGCTTTTACAGAATCTCATGGGCTCTTACAACAACCCTCACTAAATGCTGTATGGAAATAGCACCTACAATAAATGCAGAAATTTGTAACTAACTGCATATTAATTCATGATAATGATCAACTGGTAGTACCTCTAGGGCATCAACTCTATTAAAAAAGTAGTTGATAAATAATTTCAGTCAACACTGACAACGAACAAAACCCTAGTACTTATTCACAACTTTATTTTTTTTATTCAGAGCTTTGTGATGATATGCTTGTAAAACAGAATGAAAAAAAGAATCTTTTAGCATGGTGACTCATCTGGCCATTAGTCACACAAGACACTAAACATATCTACAGAGAGAGCAGATTTGGAATTTTAAATATCAGGACTCACAATATAATAAATTGTTTGGATAGCGTCTAACATTCTGAAAATTTTTAGCTGAGTCTCCAAATGAATAAAGTATTGTATTAATAAGCACTATGTGGCAATCTAATTTATAAGTTCCCAGAGTACAATCATTCAAGGGCAGTCCAAGTTTGTCAACAAAAACATGAATACAGGATGCCTACTGATGGCAAATCGTCTGCAAGCTTCAGCTGGAGAGTGAGGTGGCTCATTCCCAGCAGTTTTAGATCATCCATAATAATTTTCCAAATGCTTGTTAGTAATTTCCTATCACATGCTGCATTCCCAAAAAGTAAATTGCTAGGTAAGGTTATATGTAAATGGCAAAAGTGTGTGTAAACTCCATTCAGCTACTTTTGATGCGGAGCCTTTAGAGTTCTATCCATGGCAAAACCTCTGGCCTTTCCTGGATCAGGAAGAGGCCATTTAGGAAAAGGCAACCTCCACAAGAACTGAATATACATCAACACTGTCAGCAAACATTTCTGAAAACAGCACCTACTGCAGAGAATTAAATAAGTGACATTTAAGAGTAGCTATTTTCTTTCAAAGCTTGGAAAAATAACCACTCTTTTTTTCTAGTCTAGGCCAGGGCTAGAAGCTCTTCACAAGTAATACTATCATAGATAACAAATGTAAATAATATCCTGAATTTAAAAAGTTGGTAATTGGAATGCAATACTGTAGGCTGCTGTTCATATTTATAAAACTACAACAGTCACATATGATTGTAGAATAACTAAGCTGACTCAGTTTAAACACCTTAGCCATTGCTCAACTCCTCTTTCTGTAGTCCACAGTTGACAATTTTGGTAGCTAGAGAAAATTTCCAACTCCCCTACTACCGCTTTATAATTTAAAATGATACATTGCAGTTCATTCTGGTGCTAGGTATGAAGTTAGAGAATCAATTAGAAACATTAAATGTTCAAACGGAATACTGGATTTCTTGCTACTGTACCTAAATCTTTATGTGACAATTTATGACTCCATCTGCAGCTTCAGTACAAACCACAGGATGAACTACAACTAGTAGAGCTTTGTCTCTCTCCAGTTTTCTGGCACATAATCCTGGATGTTCCTTTTACAAGTAAGAGATTCTGATAGGCATCAAAACTATTTCAGGCCACCAAGCCAACATTCCTGCAACATATTGCTGAATGCAGACAACGCCATTTGTGCTATCAAACAGTAAAGTGTAGAGTATAAAGTGGTAGTTTCTTCTACATTTCAGCTGGTCTTGATTTCATGTCTAGTCAGCTTGTTTCCAAGGCTTATAGATTGTCCATGTCTCAGATAATTAAGCGGATATCCACGGGTCTACACACTAAAAACCAAACGGACAAAAAGAGGAAAAAACCCAAACCACCGAATCCCAAAACAAAACTCCAAAACACAGCTACAACTAACCTCCAAACTCCTTCTGTAAAAGGCAGTGAATTGGAAATGTCGGAGGCATCACAGCCCGGCGCTTCTCGCTTGGGGGGACCCCGGCCCCGGGCCCCGGCAGTCCCGTCGGGGGCGGGTGGGACGCAGCCCGGGCGGAGCCAGCGGTGCGGCGGGCAGCTCCCTCCCGGCCGCCGGGTGTCCCCGCTGGAGGGTTTCCAGCGTCTCCCACCCGCCCCTCGGCGTTGCATCAGCCGGGCCCGCTCCGTTCCGGGGGTGTCCGCGGCGGCCCCGCTGCTCGCCCCGCACGGCCTCGCCCGCGCAGCGTCCCCCCCGCCGGACCCCTGCC
>VYXC01001937.1:164102-277787 GCA_013397175.1 Platysteira castanea
GCCGCCTCCCCTCCGGCCCCCCCCGTCCCCTCCCGCTGGGGCGGCGCTCCCAGCTCCACTCCCCCGGCGCGCCCCCACTCCGGCAGAAGAGTCCGACCCTCCTCCAGCCATGCCGCCCCCGGGCCAGCCGGGAAGCTGAAGAGTCCTTCTTGACAGCTGAATAGGGACTGCTTTTGTTTCATCAGAAAACAACGGGCTCCACACCGGAAAGCAGCGTCTCAGCTTCTCTTCTCCTGGTACAGCCTTGGGGCTGCGCCGCTCCTCCCTGACCAGAGCGTTGCGTTTTAGGAAAGTCAGAAGGGTTTCGCTGGGGTAAGTGTGGTTTAAATGCCGAGGGTGAGATTTGGAAATAAGATACGCGAGTGATCAAGGACACGATTGAATACACGTTGGTTTTGTAGAGGGGTCTCCTCTATAGTTCTGCATGGCACTTACACAGAAAAAAGACATTCCCCCTTAAGAACTAATTAAAATAGAGGCCCTTTTCCTGAAACACTTAGGCAGTGATTATTTTGAATTTAAGATTACTGAACTATATTTCAGTGGCCTGTTTCAGCTACTAAAGTGAAATATACGTTCATGTGCTAATTATTAGAATCAAAAGCGTTTCAATCTACCATGTAAATATTCATGCTTCACTCAAGGAAGATCATCTTTTTCAATACTGTCTCCACCCAAACTGCTAAATGATCTTTAAGTCACAACTTCATTTGTGGCATCCTTGTTTTTGTCTGTATTGCTTCAATATTTTCTTCTTCAAAATTTGGAAGGACAAAAAGTGAGACTGCACTCAGGGCCAGTTCTTCTCATCACTGTGGCAAACACTCCTCATGAGTCAGGTTTGCTGGCATGGACACGTTCTGAGACTGCCCTCCCTCAGGCTTTGGCTGATTTTTAAATGTGCCTTAAGCAATAAAATATTTTGTTTACGAAATACACTTACAAGCGTCACTCACCAAATCTCTAGTTCTGCTAGTGGAACATTCTGTAATATGTCTTGGGTAGGGCATCACTTTGCTATTTATTTCAGTGGACACAGAAATATAAACACAGATTACGCATTCTAGGAGGGAATATGGACAGGGACTGTGGGTCTTATTTTGTATGAGTTCATGGAAGTTGTTTGCCTCCCTGGGCAGGAACAAGGTCAGGAGTATGAACAAAGAACTATTTTGTGCTACAGCTAAACGAAATGATGTTTGAGAGAGACCTTTCAGTTTATCTGATGTATCCTTCTGTCAAGGTTAAGGGAACTTGATTTTATAGAAAAGGACACTAGATCCATTTATTTGTTCTACCAGTGGTCACAGCACAGAACTGGCCTTTAGCCAGGTGAAGACTGATGTCATTTCAAACACTGTGTTGATTAGATCTCCACTGAAATTACCAGACTAAGGTTTTTTGGATTTGTTTGGTTTGTTTTATTTCCCTTTTAATAGAACAATGGTCTATAATGCTTAACTTCCAGCAGAGATAAAGCAGTATTTGTAACCACAGCAGAATTTAAAACTAAATTAATTATTGTAGACAAGTCCCTTAGAGGGAAACCCATAGATCATTGATACCCAGTAAACATCATAAGCCTGTGAACCTCAACTGCACAACGAAAATCTGCACAGATTTCTTATGGTGCATTTATTGTTGGTACAGCACTGTCTACATACCATAAAAAAACCCCAAAAACCAACAAACCGAACAACCAAAAACCCACATATTTTGCATTGCTCACAAACCATGCTGTAATTACATTACTATTCTGTCAGCCTTTCAGCAGATAGAAACTAAAATGATGACATGAAATCTAAACCTGGAATTTTTTTTTCTGTGTGTGTGGCCAGGCTTTGGAATAGATTGCCCAGGGAGGTGTTTAAGAGGCATCTGGATCTGTGCTGGGTTATGTGGCTTGTGGTTTAGAGGTTACAGTGGCAGTGCTGGGTTGGCATTCGGACTTGATGATCTTAAAAGATCTCCTCCAACCTTGATGATTCCACAATTCTGATTGGGGAAGACACCATGAGGCAGTTCACAGCCCTTCCACACACTGACAGCCACGGTTGCTTCTCTAACTACTAATTTCTTGATGTGTGTATTTAAAAACATCCACTGTCCATCTGTGGAGCTCATGGCTCCAGGAGCTGATGAGGGATCAACACCAGGAGCTGGCACAGGTTGAGGCACTGACCTCAGTGATTGTCACATTTTGTGACCAGTCTGTGCGCACAGAAGGCAACCTCCCCAGGCACGTCAGGAACTGTCCAGCTTCTTTCCCCGTCACGGGTTTTCACGCACAGCCACCTGCACGTAGAATTCAGAAAAGTACAATCTTAATAGTGTCTTTTTACTGTGGGACGGCGGGGTGGAGGTGACACCGTGCTCAGTGGGACGACCGCAGGGCGCGATATCCATCCATCCATCCATCCGTGCGGGGCTGCCCTCACGGTTTCCCGCCCCCTCACGGTTTCCCGCCCCTGGGCACCGCCCCAGCCGGCGGGCGGGGCGGAAACCGCGGTCGCCGCGGTAACGGCGGAGCCATTTCCGAAAGGGCGGCGGCGGCGGGGGCCGTGCGGGGCTGCGGGGTTGTTTGGGGCCGCTCGAGGCTGAGGAGCTCTGAGGGGCCGCGGGACTGCGCGGAGCGGAGGAGCTGCGCGGAGCTGAGGGGTTACGCGGGGCCGTGCGGAGCCGAGGGGCCGTGCGGGGCCGAGGGGCAGCGGGCCATGGTGCCCAGCAAGGGCCGCACCGGCCGGGGCCCGCGGGCCGCGCCCGCAGCGGTAGGTGCTGCTGGGGCTGGGGGTGCCGGGCGGGTGGCAGCTCCCCCGACATCGTTTGTGCTGTGCTGGGAGGTGCGTGGATGAGCCGTTTGGCTCGGTGTTGCTGTGAGACGTTTCTGTTTTGTCACATAAACCCAGCTAAAAGACCAGCATGTTTTGCCTTTTGAAAATACAAGAACACTTGTTTTCTTCATGATGAGAGTTGTATCCCCATGGAAGTCTTTCAGTGTATTTTAAAAACTAAAACCAGTGTGATTTTTTAAAACTAAAATTTTAGTGTTACTTAGAGCTGTGATGTGTTCTTCATAATATTTTGCGAAATAGTTCCTTTCTTGGCAGATTTTGCTGTTGAAAATAGCTTTATTGTTTTAAAAGTGATTGTATTGATACACAATATCAATATTGCAATCATCAATTTTATTGATATTTTTGAGAAATGTACCACTTAATTTCATTTTCTTCCAACTTGCAGGTTAATAATTGTGGTCTCCAGCTGGTCATCCAGACCTCGTCAATACCAGAAAAAACCAAACCAGTAATTATTATCTTTTCTTGGATAGTTATATTAGCTAATGTAGTGGTATGATACAGACAAATTGGTATGCTTTCAAATAGGAATTACCTTTTCAGGACTCATCTGTTGACTTATCTAATGTATCTGATAGTATTTTGTTAATTTATTTCATCCTATTAAAGACATGTAAAACAAAACCAGGGGGTTGTACTATAGCCTGCCACATATATATATATGTATGATTTCTTGTTCTTCCATTTGTACCTCTTTTTCTCATGTAACTGCAGTATTCCTCACAGGGTGGGGTGGGTTTTTTTTATTTATTTGGTCATCTGCTTGTGAATACACTGGTAACTTATGTATTTTCACTTTGGTTTCCAACAGTGAAGCTTTTTAGTTATAGTATCTTAAAATAATGAATACACCTTTCACTGGATAAATTATTTCTTCTCTTTTTTTCCAAAGCATTTGTAGAAATTCCTGAGTACTGTTGTTATGACTAAGGTTGTGTTTTTCTGTGTAAAGATATTATTTGCATTTGAAAACTTTAACATTTAACTATAATATTGTGTTACAGTTTGAATTCAGGATAAGTAAAGAACAGTCATCATTCCATAATAGACTTCTGCAGCATGATCTGGAAAAAAACTACTCAGGAAGACAAGGTAACGTTTGATAGGGTTTGGTTTGTTTGTCTTTTGTATGTCTTTTATTATTTCAAAAGTAAGGAAAGATTGTAAGAGTGACAGTGTCTGCTGTTTGGCTACAGTAAATCAATGTAATTACTGTTGCATAATGTCCTGAACCTGCTATCCTTCTACTGCCTGGTTTTTTCATCCGTTTTTTCCCCCCTCATGGAAGGGCTTTTTTTCTTCTACCTACAAAGCCACAACCTGTCAAGTGCCCTACTGTCCATTCCCTCAATATCCACACAGTTCTCTAATGTAACTTTTTTTTGGATGTTTAATGTTTTAATATATTTAGACAAAATTCGTTTCTAATTTAGAACTGTGATATTAAGAGAGTTTTTCTATTGTGCTTGCGTGCTCTTGGCTTTGTAAAGCAAGATATTGGTGATATCACTGCTAACTGTGGTGAGGACTAGAAGAGACTTGCAACAACATTTCTTGCCATGTTGCTGCTGCTTGCCTGTGATTGGTGTGAGTAGATCAGTTTAGTTATCATGGCTATTCTTTATTCGTTCTGGTAAAAAAAGGAGGCCAGTAGCCGTTCAGAACAGGTTGATTTTTAGGAAACACACACAGAAGTGTTTCCTAGTGCTCCGTTTGGGTGCTGAGAGAGGTCAGTAGACCATTGTCAGGAAGCCACTAGAACGTTTTTTCAAAAATATAATACAGGCGTTTAAACAGAGGCTTTTTATAAATCTTTCTTTAATGAGAGAGCAGCAATAAGAATCATTTACATATGTCTTTAGGAGGATGACAGTAGAAAAAAAAGTCACTTTACTGCCATCCTGTCAAGTTTCAGACTGATTTTTAGGTTTCTGGTCTCATGTTTATTTGCTTTAAAACTTGAGACATAACTAAAGTAAGACTTTTGTCACAATGTTGATTGAATTTATTTATTTATTGTCTTTTTTTTTAACAGTTTTGATTATGAAGGATACATAGAAAGTGTTATTAGAATAGCTAGTGATAGAACATTCAAGAGTAGCACTGCAAAGTTTCTAAACTGGCTGACAAACTGTTTTACTTAAGTAGATACCTAAGGGTATATTTCAGACAATAATGGACTCAGTCGCTATAGTAGTAAAACAGTTGTCTTGTTTATTAAAGAATTGGTGTTTTTACTGGTAACATATTTGATTTATTTGAAGGAAGAGGGAAAAAAAAGGGCAAGCACATAAAAATCAAGCTTATATTTGGTGGTAGTGTACATGCACGATGATCTATTCTGGCCAGTATTTTTCAGTGGATCATTTTCCAAATAAGCCAAAGCTCACGGAACACATTTGTTGATTAATTTTGCAGGTATTTTTAGACATCCTCCCTTTTTCCTCTTATATTAATGAAATGCATAAGGATGAATAGCTTTATAAATATGTTTTAAAGGGCTGCCTGTTCCTTGATAATGGAGTGAACTATAATACCAATGATCACTAGGTATTGCATGCACTTACCTTTGAAAGACTTTGTATTTATTGGTGCCTCAGGACTGTTTCAATGCTTTGGTGCTTTAGTTTCTAGTTCTATCAATATCTATTTGATCTGTATCTTTCAATTCATCTTAAGTTGGACCGTATCTTTAAGTTTGGATACTGAAACTGTGAAATAATTTTACAGACTTATGTTAAAACATCATTGGGTAATTCTAATCAAAATAAAGAAATCTACAAAATATCTGCTTATAAAAAATTGTTGAAAAAATCTCAGAAAGTAAAGAAATGGATGTACTTTGGAAAGAGGATGTAGAGGGATATAGTTGTAAACAAATAATATCTGGAAAGAAAATTGATAAATCATAGTACTGAATGGAGGCAAAAAGCACTTTCATACTTTACTTTTTAAGAGAAAGAAAATTTTGCTTTCATCACCTGTACTTCATGAAATGCATCTACAGAGCAGTAGTTCATATATTCTCTGTATGATTTTCCAATAGATAACACGAATTTTGGGAGCAGTTCATCAATAACATTTCCTGTATTGCAACGTACTGCTGAAGAAAAAATACTGAACTCTGATAGACTTACCCTGGAAAGGTGAGAGGGTGACGGAGCACACATGCCAGAGCCTGAGACCCCTGCTCGAAAGTGACCAGAGTGACCAGTGCCTCACTGGCACTGACTGCAGTCAGTGGTGGGCTTGGGTTGTTGGGTTTTGTCTGTGTGTGTGTTTTTGAGAGAAGAACAGCGTCCCAGGGAGAAATTCTGTGTGAGTGTCCTTGCGATGAATCTATCCATATAGCAGTCATCTAAGGCAGGCAGATTTCTGATCTGAACAGGCTGTTCATGTGATAGTTGAAGAAAAACTTAACAAATTGTGAGGCCTCATCTGTTGAAATTTTAGTATGGTCACAACACAAAACTTCCATGTAGTTTCTATGTACCAAGTAAATCTCTGAGAGGTGTTTAGAAAATTTTGGAAATATTTCTGCTATGTTTTTATGCTAATTTTTAAACAGGCGGGAGTTACTACTTTATCTACAGAATTTAATTAGCAAACCTAACTGATGTTACCTTAACCAAGATAATATACTTCTCTCTGTTCAGTCAGAGTGGGTGAGCAGAAGGTGGATTACTGATTTGTTACTTACTTGTGTGTTCTGTTTTTTCTTTTTTCTTCCAGACAAAAACTGACTGTGTGCCCAATTATTGATGGGGAAGATCACCTTCGTCTTTTGAATTTCCAGCATAACTTTATAACTCGTATCCAAAATATTTCTAATCTTCACCATCTTGTTTTCTTAGATTTATATGATAATCAGATTGAAGAAATAAGTGGGGTTTCAACTTTGAGATCCCTGAGAGTCCTTCTGTTGGGAAAGAACAGGTAAAAACAATAAAACTAACTAAGGCACTCTGCTTCCTGTGGTGTAAAAACTGTGATTTCCCATTGTTTCTGTTACTTACAGTTTTCAGTTTGTGATGTTGCTGTCATACCAGTGAGACCAGCCCTAAAAGTAGCTAAGTGTCAGGGATCCCACTGAGGAAGCACACAGATTTTGTGTGTCATGTTCCTCAAAATTTCCTTTCTTAGCAAGTTTAAGCAACAGTTCCAAAGTACTTCACATGTTTCCATCTAATCTTCTATTCTGATCAATTATTAAATATGTGTTCTTAGATTTGTATGGCAGCTGGAATGTCTTTTCACATCACAAGTAGTATTCATTGATTTTTTATAACCTGTAAAAAGTATTTCTGCCTGATATTTTTAGCTGGGAAAAATACCAAACAGATGAGTCATGGATTTTATTGCTTTTTTATTGCTTCTAGTCCTTAATACATGTATCTGTGGAACTGCTCACACATCTAAGGGCTGTGCTCTGACTCTGTTAATTTTCCTTATTTTCTTACACTAAGTAAGGTGAGAACTGGTGACCAGATTTCAGTTGTGCAGATCATAAAGAATGTACCTCCTAATTCAGCCTGTACTCAAAACTGGCAAGTTTCAGTAGTGCAGTATGTTATTAGAGCTAAGAGCTTTTGTATTAAAAAACTCACCTGTAGAAATCAATTTTGTTTATGGTAAAATACTGGGGCATGGGAACTACAGTTTTAATGTTTTTGAGGAATTATTTTCCTTATCATAACCATCCTGAGTGCAGTTTATCTTAGAAGCATGGTGTTGAGGTAGTTAGGACTTGGCCTACTCGTGAGTGAGTGGTTACACATCAGACACGATTGTTAGCAAGTTGGTTTCAGCTTGATCTGTGTGTGATCTTTGATTACTCTCAAAGCAAATGCTTAATACGCGTGTTTAATGTCGTCAGCCAGTAGATGATGCTGTTGGGTGTATAATAGCCTAGGTTTGGAATCTGAGAAAATATGACAGGACAGAGGAGTTTTAAGACAGTGAAGTTGTTGACTTTGTTTTCTAGTGGAGCAAGTATTCCATCCTTTTCTTTTTTCTAGAACAGCCAAATAAATACTGCTGCTATTTAATTATTGACAGTCAGAAAGAAAGGTGATAGTCTTAAAGGCATATTCATTTATCTATCAATTTTTTTTTCATGATTCAAAATTTTGTAATTTTTCTGTTACTCTTGGTAGTCAGGAAAAAAGGCTAGATTTTGTACTGTCTGGAAAATGGAAGATACTTTTAATCTAATATTAAAAATAATTTGTCATAATTGATATCTTGCAGAATAAAGAAGATCTCAAATCTGGAAAACCTAAAAAACCTTGATGTTTTAGATCTTCATGGAAACCAGGTACAGTACAGTAACTTGGTTGCTTATGGGAGCTCCTTTAACTGTTTAAATTTGTGGGATTTTTATGTTTGGCAGTCTTCTAGTCTATCATAAAAGGTATTTCTTCTACACTGTCAGTTTCTGAAGAATAGATTTCAACAGCAGAGTTGGCTCTGACAACTTGGAAATATGTTTTCCCATGTTCAAGAATGTAGCAATTTAAACACTAGATCAGTGGAATTTGAGCCAGACTTATCTCAGCAGTGTTCAGCAAAAGGACAGTAATCAGTGAACATTGTTAATGATGTACAGTTTCTCTTATATGTTACTGGTGATCCCTGATGAACACTGAACAATTAAATCCTGTGTACAAATTATAGAGGAAGCATAGGAAATACATGAGACTAAATATATTAACAGTAATATAGACACATAGAATTGCATCATTCAGGGACCCTACACACTAATTTTATTCTACAGTGCTTTAAATATAAAACATCATTGGAGTAATTTCCTGTGTTCCTTTTAATTCTGTGAATAATTTTTTTCCCCAGAAGTTCAGGGCATAAGTAAAATTATACAACGTGGTTTTTTTTTCTCATGCATGAACTTCTTTTCATTCATCTCAGAATTATTTTTTTTAAAGATGTAACTTTTATTTGTGCAATGTAATTATTGATGGGTGATTATTTGGTGCATAACAACCTTTTTCTGAATTCTATTTTGTAGTGAGGTATTCAAAGATACAAGCAAATGAGAGAATAAATAGTATTCTTGTTCAGTGTTTACAAGTAGACTTTGACTGGTGTACTAAATTCTTTTTGGTATTATCATTGTATTATTTGAAACATCCAAAAAGAAGTGATAATAGCTTCTATTATTTCTTACCTAATAGTCCATATGAAAAGCTGCTGTACCTTCATGTGTGCATGCATAATTGAAACAGGCAATTCAGTAGAGCTAATCTTAAACCTTAGCAAAGTGGTAAAGAGTATCTCTGTATGTTGCTGATGAAATCATTATCTTTGCAATAGTATTGAAATATGAGGATTAATATTCTAGACTGTGGCATTCTAGCCTGTAATTCTAGCTGGGCAGACATCAGCAGAGGTCTGTGCTCTTTGTGCCAACCGTCTGCTCCTGGGATTGCTTTTACAAGTGTCTCTGTCTAAATATGTTCTTCTAAACAGTGGTATTTTCTGTTCGTCTTGCTGTAATATTTTTGTATGAAATACACATAAATGGATAGTTTAATTAGCAGTTGAATCAAAAGTAGGTTTAAGATGTTATTTAATTTTGGTCTTGCTATCTACTTTTGTGTGTTTTTTCATTGAGAAATTGCAGAAATATTTCTTACAGCAGCATATTCCAGTCACAGACTTACATGTACTCATATACGTATGGAAATTACAAACAAAATGGGAGGTTCTCAAACTCTTAAGTAATGGCTACCTTACCTCTTCTCCTGTTCCAGGAGCTGCTAGACACTTTCTGCAAACTGGCACGGCCAGACTTGCACTGGTGTAAAGCAGCAGGAAGTTCTGTGTCTGTGGGAAGGTGTGTGACACCAGGTACTGTTTTACTGGTCTGCCCTTGGCACTGCTGGCCTCTTGGAGAAGGGATGGTGTGCCTGGGCCCTGGGTGCTAGAGGGGGCTTACAGTGGTACAGCAGATGCTAATTCTAGCTGACAGGGAATGATACATGTTAGTAGCTCTTGGCACTGCCACACCTTGTGGCTGCTGAAGTATTTTCCACAGGAAAACCTGCTGTCTTCTTTCTGCCACCCAGCATGGGTTTCACTAAAAGTACCACAGGCATGTCCCTCATGCCGTGGCTGTGCTTCTTCTCCCTGTGTGCAAGTCATGCATAAATGTCTGCATAGGTGCTGGAGGACAGATCCCACAGTGCCATGAGAAATAATTATCAGGTTAGAGAGCCTTGTGTGGATCACTGGGGAATATTAACAGCAGGAAATGAATCCATACTGCATCACCAGAGCAATAATCAATGCCTCTGTAAAATACAATTGTATTTCTAGAAATAAAAACTAAAATTAAGGATCATTAGTTATTATTAGTCTTTTTATGACTTTTCTTTTGCTTTGTCATTATCACCTGAGCCTTTAAAATAGGGTATTAGGTATAAAAACAAGCATCTGACAGCTGCCCGTTTACTGTAGTTCAGTCTTTGTTAGATCCCTCTGTTTTCTAATCCAAGGAAAATAATTGAGTGTCTTTGCAGACAAATTAAGGCTCAACCATACACAAATTTCCCCTATTTTGGCATACCATGATACCATCAGTGTTGGCTTGGTTTTATGTGTCTTTGAGGTTTCTGCTACACAGCAGCACAACAGAAGAAACCTGATTTCTTATGGAATAGAAGGAAATGTTGACTGAGTTTTACTGCAGGATGCCAAGAAAGATGTGGGTGAATACTTGTTCTGGATCTCTAGCAGACTGTAGCTTGTTTTCAGTAATTTGAAGGGAGTATCATGGTTTAGAGAAACACAGACACACTATTGTATGAATTTGATAGTTCATGTATACTTTTAAAAAATGTATGTGCCACATATATATATTTTTTATATCCATATAAAACACAGTGTGCATGTTTCTCATATCTCTGACAGATTGCTAAAATAGAAAACATCGGTCATTTAAGTGAACTGAGAGTGTTAAACCTTGCCAGAAACCTCCTAACTGTTGTAGAAAATCTGAATGGACTGGATTCACTCACAGAGCTCAACCTCCGTCATAATCAAGTCTCTGCTATAGTAAGGAGCAAAACTCTTGTCCTTCTCTTTTTTCTTTTTCATTTCTTTTTCATTTCATTTGTTTTTGACAAAATGCACTCTATCTGTAGCTTGTTTAAACCATATCAGCTTTTCAGATTTGTGAGATTGTGTTTCCCCATATTGTGTTGCTTATGTTGTTCTGCTGCAATACTTAATTCTACGACATAAAGGTGAAATGAACACATTCACCTTTGGTGTTACTGTCTTTAAATGTGATCAGGGAGACTGGACTTAGATGACCTTTAAAGATCCCTTCCAACCCAAACTATGCTGTGATTCTATGATACCTTGTAGTGTTTCAAGTCTTGAAAGTTCATGATGTTCCTTGGGGAGGGGGGGAAGAAGCTTTGTGATTCTAACATGCAAGTTTAGGTAGTCTTCTTCCATACAAGTTCATGTTCTAGAAACAAATCCTCTCAATTTCTGTAGGTTAGCTGGGCAATCAGACCATCTTAAATTTCAACTTAAGAATGTTGCTGGGCAAATGCAGACAAAACAGGTGTTGATCATAAGATTAGGGTTTTCCAATGGAAGCTTTAACCCAGCATTTTAAGCCTTTGTATTCTAAAAATTAAGCTTTTCACTTTGCAATTTGAGTTGTAGTTCAGGTATGACAAGTGGATTATTCAAACAAGAACTTTTTAAAGTAAAACAGATTTTACTTGGATAGCTCCCTTTTTCTGGCCTGCATAATTTTTTAATTCTTGGTCTCCTGTTTCTGCTGAGCCTTTCTTTTCTTCAGTTTCTGCTATTCACCAAATAGGAAGGGTTTTTACATCTCAAAAATAAGAAATTTCTGCTCATTGCTGATTCTGTCACTGTACCTTCCCCTGTGTCAGCAATGTTACCTAGAATTCTCTTTGCTTGTAGCCTCTGCCTTTTCAGTCCTCTCAGGTGCAACTTGCACTTCCTGCTTGCTTTCTTCTGTCACAAGTGAAGAGTCAGCATGAAATTTAAATTAGTGACTTACAGACTTGGACTGTGTGCTGTATCTCAGTGTTTTTGTGTTTCCTGGCAGAGATTGTTTCAGAAGATGGTGTTCTCTTCAGGAAAATACGTTATTTTGCTTGTTGGCCTGTGGGTTTTTTTTTTAAACTGTTGTTGTTGGTATGTTTTGGGGTTTTTAGTTTGATTAAATTCTAATGAAATACAGTTTTGTGAGTGTGGATTTTTTTGTTTGTCATTGAAGGGTAATTTTAGCAAGTACAGCACTAACTCTGTGTTTAAGTCTTGGACACATTATCCTGCCTAAAACTCTAAGTAAATATGGCTACTAAAATAAAATCTTTTTTCTTATGTTAATGATAGGCATTGTCTTTTTCTGTGTGTACAATGAAGTGCATGTGTTTCTTTACTTTTTTTTTTTTTAATGAAAGCTACATTCCTTTTGTATGGAAGTTCAGATTCTGCTGCAATAGGAAGTTACTGAAAATGCAGAAATATGGAAAGAAATGTATCATTCTATGGAAAGAATATCTAAGATAATTTATTTCTGGAGCACTGGAGTTGCTGAGGGAGGGGGGCTATATTTCTTTAAGATGAAATTTAAATTCATATGGTTGAACTGTGCAGGTGGAGGAGACATTTTAATCATGATACTGTTATGATGTAACACTTAGCTGCAAAATATTCATTCCTAAGCTCATGAAAAGAATTTGTTGACTGTGCTTTAGTTGCTCAGTTACTGTGACAACACTCGTTGTGAATCAAGCTTTTTAAACTTGGTTATTCCTTCAAATGAAAGAATCTAAACTCAATTTTTAAGTTTGCCATTCTAAAATAATTAATAAAATTAATCTGATTTAAGTAACTTAGCATTTTTTTGGTGAACCTTCCTTATTTTTCACATACCACCCTTCCACCTGCCCGAAGTATATTATTGTGTAGGAAAGATGATGATCTCATTTGTCAAACAAAATAAGGTTCCATACTTGAACTCTCTACCCATTGCAGTTTACTGTATTGAATAACTAAAGTTATCCAACTGGGTTGCAGTTGGTTTAAGGCATTAAATCTACAACCATCCTTTACAATCCACTGGCCTTGGACCACCAGTTTAGGGACTGTTTTTTGTCTTTGAGCGTTTCACTAGAGACTGAAAATCCTTGAATCAGAAGTAGTTATTTGTGTAAGAATAAACTGCAGTTGATTCAAAGCTGTTGGATTTACAGAGGCAGTCCTGAGGATTGGTTTATAGCAGAAGCATCTTACAGGACTGAAGTGTATTCAGAGTCTAACTACTCAGGAGAATAGCAAACAGAATAAATGATTACAAAGAGTCTTATATGGCATCAAAAACTCAGATCTATGCCTACCATGAGTTTGGAAATATCTACTTATTTTCCATCCAATTGTGAGTTAGGGTCTCTGTTGGGAAGATGATCTGTATTTATTTTTTTTGGAAGACTGACCTGCTTGTTTGCTTTGAGGTATTAAAAATTTATAATTTTGAGTTTTGTCATCTGCGGCTTGATCTCAGACTTGAAGGAGGACTGGTCAAGGTGTTCACCATATTTTCAGGAAAGAACTCCTGCCCTCTATCCACCTCACTATAAGGCTTTGTATCAAAACTGAAGTAGCTGGAGGCTTTATTTTTTAACAAATCCTGTTATAGGCTTTTAGGCTAAAATCAAGACACTGAGCTGTGATGCTCCTTTCCTTTTCCCAGGTTTGTGTCCACAGGTTTCAAGTTGGAGTATGGCCCTTGTTAGGGTAAGGAGATGCACACTTAGCATGAGGGCTTAGGTGTGCAGTCTGGCCTGTGAGTCACTGCAGACTGTGCTGTCTGTCTGGTATGGGTTTATATTTCATAAATGAAGTATGATCTTACTTGCTATGTTTCATCTTACTAATATTTGAGCTTTTTGCTATTTAGAGATTTTCTGCAAAGGCATTTAGTGGCAATATTAAATTTACAGTTTCTTATTCTGTAAACTCATGCCTTCTTCTAAATGTTAATTGTAAAGGTTATAAAGGTGACAGAGTCCTTCAGATCATTCTCTGACTAGAGAGTCGCTGCTGTTTGGCAGTGCTAATTGCACTGCTGTATTGCACTTCAAAACCTTATTTCAGCAAGCTTTTCTTTTTTTTTTTAAGCATGTTTATCCTGCAGCTTAAATGCTGAGACAGCACCTTGGCTTATTTCCCAAAAGCCTGTTCAGAAAGCAGCAGCAGCCGTATCCTCCTTTTCTTTAACATCATTTGCTTTGCAAGTGATGCAGCGTGTTCTGCAGAGTGGGATCTGCACTGAAACACTCCCTTGCAGTCTGCATTAGGGAGAGATGGAGCTGCACGTTCAACAGAAATCAATGTTGCAGCAAGGTTACAGCATTTAGAAATGAAAGCATTTCATCAGGCCAAGTAAAGGGGCTCAAAAGCCAGTTTCAGCTGCTGAATTTATGCCTATCTTTTCCTTCTAGAAAGATGTGGATACTTTGCCCTGTCTCCAGCGTCTCTTCCTCAGCTTCAACAATATATCTAGGTAAGGGGAATAGTAGTTTGTTTCCTATCAGTAATTTGAAGTATTCTACTGAAGCTGTATTTAATGGAAATTTGAATTCAAACACTGTGAGTACAGATCCTTTTTTCTTCCCTAATGTATCAGATAAAAACACAATCAAGTCATTGTGTATTTTCTACTTTAAGCATAAAAATTCTTGAAAACCTTTGAATTTAAATGTGGTTGTATTATGAGTATTCTACCAAGAAACATACTTTTAATTAAAGAATGATCATACTGTTTATAGTGGTCAAAATTAAAAGTGGTTTTGTAAATATGTTCTTTTGCTGTTAACCTAGTTGTCTATTAAAGCAGCATTATGCAAGGTACAAATTACATTTAACATTCCATCACTGTATTTCTGGAGTTACGCAAACTGCTGAGTCAGATTCTGCTTGCTATGGGTAAATTATTTCATGCTTGTATTTTACTTGTCCATGTGCTAATAAAGTCTGAAAGGTATATTCATGGTTCCCTTTTAGAGCAGATGGCAGAAGCAGAATAGCTCAACTCACAAAGCTGGGCTTCTATAGTTTCAAGTAACTAAGAGCATTTTGTTATAAATAGAAATGTTTGTCTTCTGTGCCTTTTCATATTAATGCATTTTTCAAGTCTGCCTTTATACTCGTGCCAGTATTTAAAAAAAAGCCAAGTGCCTGCATTATCTTCAGTTTGGTATGTCCTTTTTTAATCCCTTGATCACCAGCAGCCTTCTTTGTTTAGAATCGAATAATTGAATGTGGGGTAGGGGAAGATGCTTCGTGTTCTAATTACTGCAAATGCCATGCTATTCTTGTGATATCTGCTTTCTCTGTAAAATGTACTTAGTAGGAGCTTTTATTGTAGTAGCTACTCAAACATTTTATATTGCCCTGCATTATGGTTTTTGCAGACAGCTCCAACCTACTTGTCTGTGTTCCTTAGGTTCTTAAAGTACAGACATGGTACATCTGAAATACTCATGGCTATTAAACATTTAAAAACAATGCAGAGATGAACTGCAGGAGTCTTTATTGTGTTCTTCCCTTAGTTAATTTGCTAGTCTTTTTATTTTATGTTTTAAATTGGCATAGTGAAGGAGGGGGCAGGGGCAGGTAGCATTTTGCTTCTATTGAATCATTTCCAGAATTGAGGTTTGCCTTTTGTTTCTGGCTTTCTAAAAAAAGTCTCAGGTTGGCAGGAGCAAGGAGGGGGGACTGCAGTAGCTTGGCTCCCTCACTGTCAGGGAGCATCACTGCAGTCAGGGAAATTGCTGTGTCTTTTTATGGACTTGGTGTATTTTGTGTAGCTTTCTCATATTGTTTTATGCAAGTTAGTGTTATTTTTACAGGGTTCAAAGAAGGAAAAATATTTTGGATTTTCTGTGAGGTTTTGATAGATTTCTCAAAGTTTGTGATCAGTAGCTTGCTTCTTGGTACTGTATCAAGTTTTTTGTCATTTGTTCACTGGGGCTTTAGTTTGCCTATTGCTAGATCTAGTCTTAGGTTTTGTGGAAACTACAAATAGTTATCTAGAACATATATGGAAAGACATAATTTAGGTATTATTTTACAGTTGGTATAGGTGTAAAAAAATCTTAATGTTAAAAGATATTGCACTTCTATACATTTTGTATATGCATGTGGGTAGATAGGTGCATGGATAACTTTAACTCTTTCTTTACCAGTCATTATTTTAAAACACACAAATGAAAAATTTCTTTTGATCTCATTTAGCGTGGATTTTTTAAAATAATAAGCTTTTACTACATATAGCAGTTCTGAAGGCTAAAACCCCCTTTAATTCCTGATTTAGAGTTATGTAGGAGATACATTTCTGCCAGGGAGGTGACTAAATATACAAATATATTCTTGACCATCTGTGTTGTGATGCTTGGCTTGATACTGTTTGAAGTGACTGAAGGAGTTTGATGCAGCCATAACACCAGTGAACTGCTGTGCTCTATCTGACCATTCCTACTCCTCTTCTAAATAGTTTGTGTGGTTTTGAGTCACTTACCCAGGTTTACTCTGTGCCATATGGTAATTTGAAAATTTTTTTCCTAAAACCATCTGTGTCTGTACAACTGAATTTTGTTCGACAAGAAAATTGGTGCACTAATACTCTAATTAATTAATCTGTAGGTGCATAGGAAAAAAACTTGCAAATGGAAATAAACAACAAAATTGCCAGAACTTGAATATATTTGTTACAATTTTGTTGCAGTATTTTATTAATGTTCATCTTTTAAAATAGCACTTTTGAGGCAATGCTTCCATGGAAAGATTTTTTTGTTCCTGTCTTCGTGTCAGTGAAAATTCTTGAGTCTTAAATTGACGCATACTGACATACTGAATTAATATTTCAGTAGAAGTCTTGGGAATGCCATTAAAAATTGTCACTATTTTAGGCCTGAGGATCTACCACGGGTTTAATCACTATTTTCTTTTTACCTTGTGCTTCAGAGGAGGGCTCAGAATGCTGCTGCTTCTCTGCAGAACTTTTAGTAAAAAAGGATGTCTTGGTAAGAAAATGTAAGCTAAAACTGAACTTGATGCTGATAGGAAGCAAAGGGAGTCCTGTTTCTGGCTTCAGCCCAAAAAATCTTAGCAGTTACACACTGAAGGCGTTCATACCTGATGGCTGAAGGCAAGAGCTATATATAGAACTGGTTATAAAGAAGTGAGAGAAATCCCATTTTTAATTTGTCATGTGGCACAGGGAAGAGATTGCAGTAACATTTGCAGGAAAGATTTGCCACTGAGATTCAGAAAGAGTTATTGCCCGTATTTGAACATGTGAAACCAGGGAAGACCATTTTTTAATCTTGGAAACAAAATTCATATTTTCGCTGTTACACTGCTGTCCAGGTCAGCATTATGTTGGCTTTTTCATTTAGTCTAGGCATATGGAATAAATTGGATACAAACTTATGTAATTCTTGTTCTTCATTTGGTTGCTGAATTGGAAACCTGAGAGAAGCAATGTTTTTAGCCTAATAAAAAGTAGAAAGTACCTTTTTACTCAGCAAGATGAAAATTTGTAAATGCATTGTTAAGTACTTGAACAAAATCAGGTAAAGGGGAATGAAAGGTTGATGGTGGTTACATCTGTTTTCATAGGCAGTTTAGTAGTTAGAAACATGGAAAAACACAGGTTTTCTTCTTTGATTAAGTATTTTTTGAACATACAGTTCCCTCTCAGGTGTTCTTTCAGACCTTCTTTCTCTGTTCCAGAGCTTTTCCCCTTTGTTCAACATGCTTTTAGAAACTAATGCAAGTGCGTTGAGAAGGATCAACTGTCTTCCTAAACATGCAGGTTATAACAGAAGATAAATGTTCCCGTGTTCTGTGAATGTGTATCACTGGTGCAGATTGAGCTCCAGAAGGCTCTGCTGTTTAGTAATTGCCACATTCTGACATGAGACAGGAGAAATGTTTTCGTATCCCTTTGGCAGAGGGGAGAACTGAATGCAGGACTTGGAGCATGCACACAAGGTGGAAAACTTATCTTTTTTGAAGGGATTTCCAGAAAACACTTTCTGATAATTTAGCCCAAATTTGTGACTTATTTCTGTGTTGTTGAAATTGCAATTTTAGCAAAGATAATTTATGTAAGAAGAACAGGAAGGAGAGGTGGTTGTCTCCTGCAGGAGAAGGTCTTTTGGAAAGAGAATCAGACATTCCACTCTAGAAGATTGACTGAGGCAGTCTGACGCAGCGTCATCCAGAGCTGCCTTGTATTTCCTGAGCAGGTTAAAGGCTCCATTGTGGGGAGCAGAGGCTGGAGAGAGAGCCTTGAGACGTGGCCTCTGATTCCTGTCGAGTGGTCACCACTGGGCTCTGTCCCAGCAGCCTGCGTGCTGGGAAGCAGACAGAAGCTTGGTTGTAAAGTGTGCAATCTGTTTGGGATTAAATGTAGCACATTAAAGCTTTACTTGGTTTAGGATTGGGATACCAGTGTGACAAGTACAGTATATAAAGTTTTCTACATGGAATTTCTAAAGCTCTGGTTTTTTATATGTGTATACAAAGATGTGAAAACAGTTTTTTGCACTACCGTTTCTTTCTAAAATTGAGCTGCTAATAGGACAGCTATAAGCAGGATAAAGCAAGCACATCTGTTTTTAGGTCCAGAATGAATGTTCTGGCGTGCTGAAGCAGTGAGAATTTCAAAGCACAGCAGTATGTTTAAGTGGAAGGTCTTGAAAACACAGCAGCAAGCTTTCAACTTTTCTGTCATTTCCTGAAGAAATAGTTTTTATTAAAAATCTGTAAGTCATATGTAATGAAAGAAGGACTGTTTGGTTAAGTGTTTAGTGGTAAGTACTTGAAATAAATATACTTAATGCATTTAAATATAACTGCACTTAAAAATGATTTTGAAGACCAAAAATTGTCAGGTATTTCAAGCAAAATATGTTCTAGCTCAGTGGAAATTCAGATTTTGGGGGGTTTTGTTCTAACATGTTTGAGCTTGCCTCTCTAACTTCTGTGTCATTTGGGAAGATTATCTTTTATCTTTAGGACATATCAAGTATGTATTTTAAGTAATATATCAGCTTGATCTTCCAAAATGCCCTTCCACAAGCTGTTTTCTGGAAAGGAAACAGAATCATAAAAAGAAGCAGAAAATAATAATCAAGCTTTAACTACATGTACAAAACAGCCAGTTCTTCAGATATCCTAAGACCTTTCACTCTTTGTCACAATGTACACGTAGTTCATTCTCCATTGGTTTTTAGGTTATTTTCATGCACTAGGCACAAGGACAGTGATATCTTCCTCTTTAATGTCACTTTTCTGCTGTGCCCTTTGAGTGTATAGTGCAGGAGCTACTTGCATGCTGCATTAATTGCATGAAAATAGCTATTGCACCTTTATTCAATGACAGTCTTTGAAAAGAGCATCTGTACTGCATGTGGTTTCTGATCACTAAGTTCAGGGCATACTCAAGTTTTGACTTGACTTAAGGCAGACTTGACTTTTGAAGGCCAAACGACATAAGGATGGGTGCACAGCCATACGTTTATACGTTGTAAATGTGTTAGGGAGTCTTATTTATTGCCATAACTATTCAGCTGTATTTTATTAAAATCCAGTTAAATAGTTCTCTGTTGTTTAAAAATACTATTTGTTGGAGCTGCTTTCTTTTCACATTTCATATTCACTGAAAGGAGCACTATACACATTATACATCTCTAAATGCATTTTACACAGGTCAGTTATTTTTTCTCAGTTAACCACATCTGATGTTTCTAAGAAGCTAGCAGGTTAGAGTTTGTAGACTGAACTCAGAGCAATGGACTAACCTGTTTTGAAGATAATATGATGCTTTTGTAGTTGTTTTGCTTCCAGTATTAGTGATGATGCAAACACCTAGGATCATTCTGTGATATTTGTGGTTGGCTTTTTTTCCTTTTATTTTCCAGGTTTTTCATGCTGTCTTTGATGGCCAATATACCTTGCATTATATTTTTGGAATATGAATTTCTATGTGTCATATTTTAGCAGGGAGTTAGATGAAATACTCCTGTAGTTCTCCTTATTCTGCATCTCTTTTTACCTGTATGTGAAGGGACTAAAAGGTTTAACAGCAGCAGCTACTGATTCAGAATACTTGCATTTATCATTCACAGTATTGGTGGGTGGAAGTGTTTCAGTACAGTTAAATATTTATGTTCTGTCTTTAAGAAATAAAATCTTCCATCTCAAAATTATTCCTGCTCTATGACATTAAAACTTTAAACTCTTTTGGTTACAGTTTTGAGGATATTCTGTGCCTTGCTGATTCCTCATCTTTGTCAGATATCACCCTTGATGGCAATCCAATAGCTCAGGAGACATGGTACAAACACACTGTTCTCCATCATATGATGCAGCTCCGACAGCTAGATATGAAGAGAATCACAGTAAGAAATTTCTGTTTTCATCAAACTTAATAGATACTTAAAATCAGAAGTAAAATGTAGGGTGTTCTGTGTGTATGTGTATATTAAAAATAAATTTTTTTTTCTTAATTTAGTATGGAACTGAATGGTGAATAGACATTAGAATATTTAAAACTTTAACCCTTTTCTTTAGTTCAGTATAAAGTAAGGGTTTTCTTTTTTACTTCATTTAACATGTTTATTTTGAAATGCTAAAACTCTTCAGCAGCCAATGCTGTGTGTTCAGCTGCCACGTGACATGAGAGAGCCTGCAAAGCTTTTGGTTAGAATTTTCCTAACAGTCTTTGCTGATTTGTTGTATAGCTGAGAAGGAGCAGTGTATTTCTTCCAAAGGAGTGGTCTGTTTGCCCTAAAATTGCTGTAATTGGTATCTTTTATTAAAGAATTTAATTGGTTTCTTTAATCTGCCTCTCTAGGGAAATCTGGTGATCACACAGTTTGTGTGTGTGTCTCTAGTTCTCCCTTTCTAACCTACTATCCCAGATAATTTCTGTTTCTACTGCTCAAGTTGGAGTAACCTTGATAAGGGAGAGAGGACTTGCAGACAGCTCAGTCTCCTACAGGCTTCTTGAAAATTCACTCCAGGGGATGAAGGACGATCACCAGGATCTTATCCTAATGCCACCCATTTTCTCTTTTAATGTAGGAATAGTCTTGCTAATTCTTCTGTGCCTACTCAAAAGCATGATTTCTTACCAGAAGAATCTGTCCAGCAGCAAGCAACAGTGGTACAGTGTTAACTTTTTTGGCCAGGTGCTGATACATATACCTTCTTTTAAATGCTCATTTGCATTGTACAAAGGCTGTAAAGCATTGTATATCGCAGCTGATGCTTTGTCATAGAGCCAATTAGAATGAAAAATATAACATGTATGTGGAAAACATTTTTAAAAAGGGAGTGCTTTGGGACATGAGAGTTTTGCTCCCAGTATTGAAAATACTAAATATTTGTTTGTTCACAGATATTCTAAGGATCAGGGGTTTTTATACTTCGTGTCTTTATGCTGACTTCCTACTTGCTAATTGCTTTGCTATTGAAAACTTGTTTCATCAGTATTATTTCATAAACTTGAGTTACATAAAGAAAATATCTCTCCACCTTTACCCTTGTCAAGAGGGGATAGATCTTGGTAGAAATATCAGTGGTGGGAGAAACTGTAGAAAGAGCTCAAACTCCTCTTTAGACTCGATGGGATCTGTATGGAGGGGAAAACTGTCAGAAATGCACAGCCATGGGAAGAACTTAATCTGGGGCTGCACCTTGTTAAACATCAGAGAATCAACCACAGAGACAAAAAGTCGTAGGAAACCAGTTGTGCTGCTCATAAACCTACTTGTAAAAATAAAGTGTTTTACACTCTTTATTTGCCTTCTGTTTCTTGAGCCTTTTAATATTTTTCTCCATGTAGAGGGTGCTATATGTTTTCTCCAATAAAAACTGTTACCCAGATAATCGTATGACTAATGAAACTGGGTTTTAAAGAAAAATAACAAGTATCATAGGATCTGTGGTAAAATTAAAGAGCTGGCAATCCCAAATCCAGCTACTCTGCTTAGGACTCCAACATGCTGTTGCTATCAGCTGTAAGGGTAGATCTAACCCGGTGGGGGAATGGACATGCAGTGCTGAGTATGTGATTTGCTCTCTTGGTTAGTGTAAGAAACTAAACTGAACTCTTAATTACATGTATAGGATCTTTTCTTCATCAGCCTGAAGAGCATTTAGGCCATTTTGAACTTTAGCATTGCTTTTTCTTGTCACAAACTGAGAGTTGGATGAGTATTGGGTTTTTTTCTGACTAGGAATTCTTCACTAACTTGTTCAGAGCCTTAGTGCTCAAGAACTGAGTTTTATGCAATTGTTAGTTCTGCTTTTAACTTTTCTTTTACTGAAGGATGTTTTCAAAAGTTTGTATGAGAGTTGGAAGCTTCTTCCATGTTTGGTTTCAAGAAGACAGACACTCTTTGGTGCCAGGCTTTTTTCATAGGATTCCCTGGAGAAAGGGAGCACTGGGGCAAAAATCTGGTGATAACTGTCTCTGCTATGGGGAACTATTCAGAAACACAGAGCTGCCATGACAACCAAAGATACTGTACTTGGAATAAAACATTTGTGCATTGTAATTGTTCTAATACTGTTTAAGTTGGGGCAGATTTGGCTTTATGCAAGGGATTGTGTAGTATTATGAGAACTCTTGCACCCTGACCTGTGTGGAAGCTGATGTTTTCTTAGGCCACCTCATTCCTAAGCCATTTTTGAACATAAGATTCAAGCTCTCAAACCGCTGAGGCGTGGACCCAGTGGTGGTGAAATCAGTGGAGGTTAAGGACCTGTAACGAGCTTCACTTGTTCATTGTCCAAACAAGATGATTTTCAGGTGAAAACCCAACCACTTTGTGTTGTGTATCTAAAACATCAGCTTAGTGTGGAGATCTTTTGCTTTCCTGACCTTTGGTAGCTCAGTCTAAAGGCTTAAAGACTGGGCAGGAGGCTGAATTACTGTGGCTGGACAGACTCCTGTGTGTCACTTGTGTTCCTGTCAGTAACTCACAGTTACACCTTTAGCTCACCTTGGCTGCAAGGTTTGGGTGAATGGCTCCATGGAATGGGCTTGTGTGGTGCCTTACAGTCAGAGCAGGCTCAGGTTGCATTTGTGATTATTTACCTTGGGTAACTTACCATAATGGTTGTTTTTCTGGGCACTGAAGCTTTTTTACCCTGTTTTGTAGCTGGAATTTTTTCAAAAGTGGGCCTGCCCAGTGGTTCTTTCAGTTTAGCTGGGAGCTATTTCTTTTCTTCCACTCTTTTGTAATAGTAAGCAGATATTGTCTGCAGATATGTAATGAAATATTTAAATATGATTGAAATGTGTACATATACCTTACTAAGGAGTTATATAACCAAGAACATTTGCTATCCATCACTTCAAACAGACTTCCTCGAGAGAATTTGCTAAGTGTATATGTATTCCTATATGTATGTGTAAATATGATATATAGTGCAAATTTTTGTAAAATGTTGGCAGACTGAAAGACAAGCTGTGTCTTTTTAGAAGTAAAACTTTGCATCTTTTCATTGAGGTTTTATATGTTTTAGAAGCTTAAAGTAGGAGAGCTGTGTTTGGTTTTGATTATTTGCTTAGACATTTCATTGCTGATCAGGGAGTAAGTTCTACTGCTTTATCCAGAATAGAATTCATTACTATGTTCCGTCACTACCATAAAGTGTTCTGAGGGGTTTTTTTAGGGAGGGATCCCTAAATTTTTTTTCTTTCCACTGGAAAATAAGACAGTTAAGTGTGACTTTGTGTGACTTAAATCGTGTCATTTGTTGGAAGAAAAACTTGTTTGAAGAAAAGCAAGGCAGTAGTGAGGAGGAATACGTGCATTCCACTGCGGTCCTTTCCGAATCCTCTCAGATTTTGCTGGAGGTTTCCCCTTGGGAGCCTGGCAGCGATCGGCGCCGCTGCACGAGCGCGCGGCAGGGGGCGCCATCGGCGCGGGAAAGGCCTCAGGGACAGCGGCGGGAAAAAACCCCTGGGAGAGCATCACCACCTCGTCCGGACAGGAACGGCTTCTGAAACAGAAGGGACGATAGTAAAAATGAATTGTGGCTAGGTTACGTAGGGTTTTGTTTCCTAACTTTTTTGATACTCTGGGGGATTTTTTGTGGGTTTCTGGGGAATATGTTTTTTAAGATTGCTTGCGTGTGTTGTGTAAGATTAATCAAGAAATGTACATGGATTTGGTTTCCATAAAAAGTAGATCTGAGCTTTGATCTTTATTCAGAGTTTTTTTTTCTATCACTCTGCCTTTATAAATACTGAATAAAACAAGGATGTATTCTATGTTTTGGCTGAGCTAACTTCTTTTAGAAAAGGATTAGTGTTTTTTGAATGTCTGTAATTAGGATAAACTCTTGATCAAGGAAAAAGTCTTACTCAGTTAAAACTCTTGTTAGAATGTAATTTGCATTAGTTGATTTTGATATTTGTATGATGACTGCGTTGGTAGGGAAGGTACAGGACTGACTTCAGTGGGCGCAGTAGAGCCTCCTGCATGGAAGACAATGTCATAAGGTACACGTCTGGACTGCATTAAGGGAAAGCTTTGAGAAGGAAGATAGAGTAAGAAGAGATTTGTAGAAGCTGAGAGAAAACTGATTTAGGGAACTTTATGGATGATTGCCTTAAAGTTTGGGAAAAAAACTACAGCAAGTTGTTGTGAAAGGAATAAAATTAATGAAGGCTAATTTTCTACTAATGCAATTTTGTTATCTAGTTCTCACCTCCCCCCAGAGTGAAACACACCACCAGCTCAGTTAGTTTGAAACTGAGTCTCTGATGAATGGCCAGATGTTTTCTGCCAAATAGAATGGATAGTTTCTTCTTCTTCTTCCTTGGTGGTAAAACTAGCTTACATTTCTCTTCTTTCTGCATACCAATTTTGTATAATCAAACTTCTAGGGAATGAAAAAAGTCCCTTAATTTAAGACTTCTAAACATACTTTTTTATTTGATATGTTCAATGTGTTGAAAAGTCATTAGAGAAGATGAAGACAAATATAGTTAAAAGCTTTTTTTCTTTAGGAAGCCTAGCTAAAAAGCACAGATACACAGCCAAATGAAGAGATTTAATTAAAAAATAAAAATTCCCTGAAACAAATCTAACCTGCTTTCTAAAGAAAGATATCACTAATGTAGTGTGCTAGTGTTTATCTTTTAAGACCTGTGTTTTTTACACAAAACACTAACACTACAATGTAATACATAATTGGGATAAACAGGAGTAATGAGAATAATGTTTGTAGTTCTTAAAGTTCTGAATCATATCTTCAGGAACGGCACATTTTTATTTTGCATTATTAAAGATGCATTCATATTTGTGACGTATTACGGTAATATTATTTCATGATTTACACAGCCCTCCCCTGAACACTCCCATTCAGGTGCTGGGTTTCGTTGTGTGGTATTTTGCTGCAGTGGCATCTAGAAGGCCTTCTGTATCTGTATGCGCTTTTATTTTGTTATTCTGTTACTGATGATCTTCTTTTAACATGAACTAGTGGCCTACTGAGGTCCTTCTAACCTGGATTACGCTGTAATTCCATGACACTAGCCCCTTGGAAATACCCTGTTTAGGAACAGCTTAAAAGCCCTGTAGCAGAGGAGGCTGCCAACAGAACTTCACCAGTGAAAAGCTACAAGTTGCTTTGAGAATAAGAAAAAGGAAAAAAAAAAAGTTAGGGGCTTTCCATTTAGTGTTCCAAGGAAATTCTTGCATGCAGTTGGGTTAGAGAAGCTTACTCTGTCCAAAGCCTCAGACCTTACTGTGCATTGAGGAACACCTCTTGTTTAATGCATGATATTAGGGTAATGTCATGGAGCAACAGTTTGAAAACCTGTTGTTTAACCCCTTTTCAGACTGATGCCAAAATCCATGGTGTGTCAGTGGGTTTCAGGGGGACTGTACACAGATCAGAGTAAGTCTGCGACATGCACTGAACTTCTTATGCTTTGGAAAGTTTTCTTAAAAATGTGATGGCCATGCTAAGTGTGAAGTTCCTGTTTTATTTTATCTTCTGGTAAGCGCTCATCCATGTGCTTAGGGGTTCTTGCAATGTTCTAAACACAGTGTTTTATTTATGTAGAAATTTTGACATGTCAGTATATCTTAATGGCTGATGGTGCTTTCTGTTCATTTTTGTTTGTTAATTCTGTTAACATATAACTTTTCTAGAAAATGAAAAAGTTTGGACAGGAGCTTTCTATTTTGAGGAAATGAAAACACTTTTCATATGTTCTGGGAAGACACTTCAATAGAAACGCCCAAATGGCATGTGAAGTAAATCAAAATAAGTTAAAGTATGCTTCCCAAATATTTGTGTTGGAAGGACTCTACACTTTTTACTTCATAGTGAACATTTCTTTTGTTACTTGGAAAATATATGTTCTAAAAATACTGTGCTGTGAGAATGTTTAGACTTCTGTAAACAAGGGGCATCCAACCTAATATGGGTATATTGCAGTATCAAATTGCTGTACCAGGAAAATGAAGCAACTTCACTTTCATTTTTCAGGAATCAATGGCTTTCTTCTTGAGACTTCATGGTTAGACAATAATATTGATGAGACATAATGCTAATGGAATAGCTAACTTTGAAAATGATCTTTTCTTCTCAAGTTGCTGATTGAGAAAAGCCAATCCCTGGAAACAGTTTATAATGAAGAAAATTAATCCTGGATTGTGATTCAAGCATACATAGAACCCAGCTTTTTTTTCCTGTGTGTCTTTTTTTACCAAGAAAAAAAATCCTACTAATTGCAAAATTTGCTACAAAGATACAAAGATGTATTGCACTGTCATATCTAAAAATATTTTTCACTGTCGTACTTGCCATGTGCTTTATACTTTTTCAAAGACTCCTACAAATGTTACTTTTAACTAGCTTCATCTTCAGTATTTATATCTGAGTAGTTATCTATTCTGTTTTTCTTGATTTATTTATAATTAATAATTTTATTGTTTTTAATTGTATTTAGAAACATTAAGATGATAAAAAATTCAAAAAATTGTGTTAAAATGAAAATTTACATTTCAAATACCAATACAAGAACATAATTTATCATTATTACTTTTCAGAACCAACTTAGTTCCTCCCTTTAGGAATTTGTTTTCCTTTTTTTCATCCAGGAAGAAGAAAGACGTATGGCATCTATTGCAGCAAGGAAAGAGGAAGAAAGGAAGCGTGAAAGCCATAAACAGACCTTGCTTAAGGTATTTTCTATGGCGTTCTAAGGTTATGGTAAACCAGTTTACAGCAATAATTTATATCCAAATTTCTTTGCTGCAGATATTATATGTCCCAATAGACCTCTATTTTTACAGCTTCAACAATGCACTCCATGTCTGAAACTCTGTTCAGTTAAATATACAAGATACACTTTAGCAGAAAGCCCATGTTGAACATGAGCGTGATACATGTCAGGGGATGGCAAACTTCATTTTTGTAAATCCAGACTAAAGTCAAGGACTTCTCCAGCGATTTCACATTCGTTGGTCTCCCCTTTGCAGGTGAACACTCTAACTGCAGCCATTCAGAGTGTTCTAAAATAGTTTTTTCTTCATTCTTTCCTGTTGAAGTGGTTCCTTTCTGTGGATAGAGTGAAGAGGCCCTGAGGCCACAGCAAGACTCCAGCTGTTGCCTCTGTCAGCAGAACTCTTATCTATCTTATCTTTGAGCCCAGCTGGCCGGGTTGGTGCTGACACACACAAGACAGAAGTACCCCACCAGGGGAGACCATGGTGCCCTCCAGAATGCTCTTCATGGGGCTGCTGACTACATGAGCTGTGCTGCTAATAGGAGACCAAAGTTCAAAAATCTAAGAGTATCTACATTCTGTTTACTGTGTGAATATCACCATTTGTATCCAAATTGTTTTTCTTTGGAAAAAAAAGTGCCTAAAATTTTTTGTCAGCCAGTAATGCCTATACAAACAATCTCTTTCATTTTGGAAGTCAAATAAACAAAAAATGTTCATGTCCATTTAAGTTTCCTAGGTAAAATCATATTTCCTGAAGGGGATTAGACTGAAAGTAGTTGCAGGAGGCTGTAAGAAGTGGGGGGTGGTTTTGGGGTTGTTGAAGCAGTGTTGGAGTTTGGTTTTGGTATTTCTTCTTTCCCTCTAAGATACTGATGTATTTAAAGTCTCTTCAGATTTGAACCATTGGTGCCTGTTCTTAGTAGCATAAAGAAGTGGAAAATTAGTAATTTTCACACATGGCATTGTCTTATGCTGTTAGAAATGTCTCTCTGACTAGAAAAAAAAAAAAAGTAGGTGTTGTTTTGTAGTTCATGTTCTTAACCATTGATGCAATATTTCCTTGTAGCAGAGGGATTGTTTGTCTTGGTGGCCTAGATTTTTGTGGTACTTTTTGCTAGTGGAAAATTCCCTTAGAAGAAGAAATGTTTTTAATGCCTAATGCCATCATAACTCAATTTCAACATTACATTGTAGATTTCAATTTAATCAAAGTGTATTTCTTATCTTCAAATACTTAAGCAGCACAACAGTCAAATACCAATATTTTTTGTATGATTTGATGATTTTGTAGATCTTTCCTTTGTAAATGGGTTCTTACGTTTCAGGCTTTTTTCCTGTTCCACCCATTTGAATTGAAGGAACAAATATGCTCATAGATACAATGTCCAGCAAAAAAATTTGTGAACTATAGGTTTCTTCATAGTTAAATCTAAAGAAAATATTTAGAGAACTGTGTGCTGCAATTTTTTTTTTACTGTCACATTTCTCCAACATTTCTTACACTATATGAAGCATAAATGAAATTATAGGCACTCGTTCAGAAGCAAACAGTTGCTGTTTTCCTGTATGCACTGCATCAAAATGTTAATTTCAGCAATGTCATCTCTTCTTTTTCCCTTGCTGATACTTGTCTGCCCAAAGAGCAGAATTTCTTCATCTCTTTTTCCAAACTATTTTTTATTGCTTCCAACCCACTCTTCTGGGAAAATTTGAGATGTACTTTGAAATATATAGAGAATGTCATTCCTTTCCAGCAGTGGTTGAACTTAATATTTATTGGAAAAGAGAAAGTTATTGCTAGCATAATCTTCACACTTGTAAAATTTGCCTTTTTTTAAAATGAATTCATGGAAGTTTTTGAAGTTCTGTAGGAATCCAGCAGCCCACAGCTGAGGGCTAACTAGGCAGTACAGAGCTGTACAGTAATTGAGGTTGAGACCCTCACCCTAGAGAACAAGCACAATTTTCTAAAGGTTGTTCTGATAAAAAACATGGCCGATTCCAACTTCCCCCCTTTCTGTGACATGGAGCTCAGTCATCATGGAAGTCTGTAAGTGTTGAGCAATTAGTGCTCTCTAACTAGAGAGCATCACCATAACTCCCTGGGCAAATGGAACATGAAATAAGAGTTTCGAGCTCTTTAAAATGGAAAAACTTTCAGAAGTAGCAATTCCATGTCCTAAGTAGCCTAACTTTGTGCTTTTGTAAGTTGTGGATTTATTATGTTACTTTTCTTGTTTCTTTATTGCAAATTTTGTGAAATTGTTTGCTGGCAGTTATACAAAATAGCACTAGAATGATGCACTGAATTTAATGCATAACCACCAGGCACTAGTTAGTTTCTACAATTTGAAACATGTAAAATGTCTTGATTAAGCCACATGATTCAGAACAAACGACTGTGTTAATCCTGCCCTGTCATGACTTATGATGACTTGTGTATCTTGTTTCAGGAAAAGAAGCGGTTAACAATTGGTAACATTGCTCGGCAGTGGGAGATCCAGCAGAACCGAATCGCTCTTGAGGCTTCTTTAAACAAAGATAAAGAAAATGAGCCCTGCCAGATCAATGGCAGTGCTGCATATGTATTTCCTGAAGAAAGCAGGTATTTTATTGGGTAATACTTTTTACCTATTCATGTCTTAAGTTCCAGGTTACTACTTCTTGCCTCTGAGATCTTGCTGTATTTCATTATCAAAAGTACTATATATGCAAATCAACCCTGAAAAGATGGTTTACTTAGCTTTTGACCATTAGTAATAAATAATACATAAAAAAAGAAATATAAGCAACTCATTGCCTAAAGAAGTGCAAGCTAAATTATTATGTGATTTTTCTAAATAAAGGACAACTTCACGTTTACGAGAAATGTTAAATATGAATTCCTGAGCCTTCTTGAGGCTGTTCATTTCCTTAACAACTTAGTGTTGCCTTTGGTTTAAATGAACAAAATGAAGATGTATGAGCATTATGAAGATTTATAACCTCTTTGTGTATCAAGAGGTTTCATAGTTGTATTCATGCTCTTAGTTTGAACTGCAGCATCTTTTATTGGACTGCTTTCACACCCATACTATTTTAACAGTAGCAGTTACCAGACTTAGTTGTATTCTCAAGATAATTTTAGTATTCTTGGTTTTAAATATGTTATTTTTGCTTATTTGCATCTAAAAAGGTGGCCACATGGCCAGAACCCACTGCAGAACTTAAAGAACAATAAATTACTTAGACTGACTAAAACCAAAGTAGCACTTCAACTTTGGTTAGCTCAGGCAATGCCTGAAAAAATAGTCTGCACAAATTCAATAGCAAGTCCAGCTTCCTGCTGTCCCTGGTCAGTGCTGGAAATGTCAGGGATGCTCACAAAGTCTTTGTCTCTCACAAGGGGAACCCATCTGAGTTTCAGTCTATTATTGACTAGAACTAGTTCTTATCTCCAGTCAAGTGCTGCATCTTTTGAAACATTTTTTTCTTAGCATTTTTAAATTGCCATCATCTTTTCTATTCTTGTGCTTCCAAAGCTTTCCCTTGAATGCATTTAGCCACTGCTTTCTTGCCTGCTTGGTTTCTTTGCCCTTTTTTTCAGTGTTGGTAATCCTCCCCTATGACCAAATCAATGTAACTATAGTAGCATGACCGTTGTTCTGTTAATGAACAAATTCCCATTGCTTGAGTAATTCTGATGTACGTGTTTTATCATAGTGAAGAATTTCAGTATGAGCTCCTAAGCCATAAAATTGTAGATGAAATTCATCACAGATAAGTAATTAGAGCTTCACATACGAAGTGATGGGCTCTCAACATTTTCAGTTGAGTGAAATTTTAGAGTTCAGATTGTTATTGTCAAGAGAACATCAGTCAAGTGGTTGCTACTAGTCAAAGTACATTAAAAAAAACTAGGAATGTGGTAAAAAATGAAATAATAACAACCATTACGTAATTTTCTAAACCTGTAATTTGTGCTCATCTTGAGTTCTATGTACACTTTAGGTCCAGTTAGCTGAGTGTATCATGTTGGAAGTAGGAAAAAAGGAGACAGGAGTCAAGAATACCTTGATTTATTGCTTAATTTTAAAATTGCTCTTCTCAATTGGAAAGATCACATTATTTTAAAGAAATACTTGAGTTACTGCGTGTGTCATAACTTTTACATTTCATGTAGCAAACAGAATGTGAAGGGGACATTGCTTAAATAAATATATTGTTTGAAGTTGTGTTTAGATATCTAAAGCAACCCAAAACATGCTAGGTTAACATTCTGAGCTAGTATTTTTAAGCTGATTATTGAATATAAATGGACTCTTTATTTAATTTGACCCCACCACCAACTCAAATATACCCAGAGCCTTTTTGCTGAAGAAATAGAACATATACAGTGTCACTTGATGGAAAAAGGGTTTTCCAGCCTTTAGTGTATTTAAACCAGATGGAGTACTGAAAATGAATGAATGCTTAGAAATGCCATTGTATTTGACAGTTGATATTTGGTAAAAGAAAGGACTGTTACTCAGTAGAGTGATGATATTATTTCAAAATCATCTCATTTATATCACTGTATTTTTATTTCCTCTACAGATCTCTTGATACAATCCTGAGCAGTGCAGTACAAGGCTTGTCTGTTCTAGAGTCTCATTTAGTGGAAGTGGAAGGAGACACTCTTGGCTTGTATGGTGCTGGGGCACTGGAGTGCCTGGATCGAAACTGGAGTGTTCAAACAGCTGGCATTATTGCCACAGTTTCCTTTATGTTCATAGAATTTGATGAAATTGTTCAAGTGTTAGTAAAACTGAAGACAAAATTTCCTAATTGTGTGGTGAGTATGCCTCATGTTTCAGCTCTGAACAGCTATGGAATATGTATTCTTGAATAAAACCTACTTTGGCATAGCCCCTCCACTGAATGCTTTCATGTAAATAGATACAGTTATGAATTGCATATTTTCTTGTGTTATAATGCTAACATTGATCCTTAAAAATCAGTAATTTAAATTTAGATTTCCTTTCAGACTGGTTTTTAGTTCTTTTAATTCCTTTGACCTGCTTAATTATTTTTAAGTTGAAAACTCATATGTAAATACAGTATTGTTGTTCTATACTGTTGTTACGGATCCCTGGTATCAGGAAGACTTCATTTGTGTTGTGAGTTCAAAGATCGAATTGCTGATAGGATAAAAAGATGAAGACCAGAAGAAATAGCTAACTAAATCAGTACAGTTCTTGAAGATCCTTAGTTCTTGATGAAGATAAGCAACATGAGAAGTCTCTTCAGTATGTCTCTTTCTTTTTTCCTTAGACATTCAAATCAGTCATTTTGATGCAAATATTAACACAGAGATAACAAACATAAGCAACTTGTAGCTCAGACTGGTTGGCTCTTGAGCTCCCTGCTGCTTCTCAAGATTTTGAGTATAACAAAACTTAATGGCTTAATTGAGATTGATAAATTTTTGGGGAGCCTAAGACAAATTTATCTGTCTTAATGAAACAATTGTTTCACTGTGGGTGGGGAAAAATTTATGGGTGGTAGCAGAATCACAACTAAATTTTTACCTTCACCATCAATTTATCCTCCTTCCTCTTCCCACAATAATACTACTGTGTAGCATACACCATGCTCATGGGAGCATTAGTGTAGGGCAGGGTATGAGTTAGGCCAGCACCCTGCCTAAAAAAGGCAGAATATTTTAAAAGCATGTGTTGTACTTACTTTGATGTGTGGATGTTGCAAGTGCTTTACTTGCAGAATTAAAAGTAAACATTGTTTAAATAGTATCCTTGCTTTATGTAACATTGAAAATATCCTGCTCTAAGTAAAGAATTTTTACATTGCTTGGAGCTTTTAATGTTGACATCTCTTAGTATATGTAATACAGCAGCTGTTTGATACATTGATGTGTTTTGCTACAGAGACCTCAAATGAAATGAGCTCAGTTGCTTCATCAGACACATGACTGTTACAGTTTGAAAACTGAGTGGCACAGAATAGGAATCACTGTGTTCACTGTATTGTTTCCTTATTTCATTTATTGGGGTTTGACTTTTTTAGCACCTGAAGTTTAAGGAGACAAATCTTGTGGCACTGCAGCAGTTCAATGCATTGGCCGAGATGCATCGCCTGGAACAGTTGACAGTTGATCCTCAGGGAAATCCGGTTGTCAACTTCACTTTGTGGAAATACTATGTTCTGTTCAGACTGAACCATTTTAATCTACAGAAGATAAATGGAGTGAAGGTAGGATGGTGTTGCTTCTTTTTTATAATTGGTCTTGAAGGATAAATTAGTGTTGTTTTTAAAAGAGCAGATGAATTCCTAATAAAATGAGCACAACCCTCTCAGTGTCTTCTCAATATTAAGGGGGAAAAGATTTAAGCAGACTTCACCGTGTAATCTGTTGTGCAATTAATATTGAAATTAATATTTTTTAATAAAATTATGTGAAAATAATATTAAAGAACTGCACAATTTTACCTGATTTTAAGAAACCACTTGTTTATGGTTTTTTGATAAAATCACAATGCTGACATTGAATACTTAGGCAAAACTGTGTTTGACAGACTCCTGAGTAGTTTACTGTATATGACTATTTACAATTGCCAGTGTTACAAAACACCATAGAGATACCATAGAGTCATATCTTTTGCTTTAAGTCTGTTGCAGGAAAAGTCTGTCAAATAGATTTTTTTGTTTTTATTTTTTCTGCTTGCTATATACAAGATCTTTAGTGTGGGGTGTTTTTTGGTTTTTTGTTTTGGCTTGTTTTGGTTTGGTTTTTTGTTGGGTGTGCATTTTATGTTTAAACAAATAGAAAGGACACTAATATTGCTGTTCTTTGTACTTTGTATTCCCTTTTACATCAATTGAAAGTAAATTTATTCAAGCATATAAAACAGCTATTTTATACTTGAGCTTTGATCATAAAGGGGGTGAAAATACTTACAATGCAACACAATGTTTGAATGCACATTCAATTTTAAATGCTAAATAAGTTTAAGAGATGTTATGGAAGTTAATTAGAGCAAAAATAATACACAGCTTTAGCATTTAGATCTGGTATTTTAATTTGGTTATCATCATACGTTTTGGATTAGATATACTTGTTATCTGATCCAGCCAAAGCTGGATGTTGTGGTTTGCTTGGTTTTAGTTGTATAAAACATATATTAGTTGCTCAGAAGAGCAGGAGTGGGTAAAGAGCTTAAATCAATTAACTAAGAAAGGAGGCATGGAAATAAGACTCACTCCAACAGCAGAGTATCTTAAAAAGGAAAAAAATAAAGTGATAGTCAGTAATCCCATGAAAAATATAGAATGACTTCGAATTTAGAACTTCACTGAAAAAACATGCTCTTCAAATTTGACTAAAAAAATTTACAAGTTTATTTCTTTTTTTACTGCATCGTATTTTCAAAATCAACATTAGTGATTCAGATGAAAAACAAAGAGAAGGTAAATCATGCCTGTTTGGTCTTCATGGAGAAAGAAAGTAACACAACTGTTTAAGTAGACTTTTTGTTACAATCCCAAGGTCAACAAGTTCTGAAGGAAAACTTCATATTTAATAGTTCTTGTTGGTTAATTTAGTAAATGGAGCACATGTAGCACAGCATGATTTTATGTAGGACATATAGCAGATCTTAAGTATGTATGACAACAACATTTTTGTCCTCAACAAACTTTTTCAGCCAGACCACACTGCATGAAAATGTGCATATAGATTTTTTTTTCCTAGTGTCATTAATCATTTGAAGTGTCATAGCCAAGCAGAAGAAAGAGATGAACTTTGATTGCTGTTTTTCACTACCCTGTAGCAGAATTTATGATATCCAGATTTGCGGATGTATATTACCTATTAACATGACTAATAGGAAATTCTGTTTCAATGTAAAGAACACAACCCCTGAAGTGATTCTCAGACCATAGATCAGCCCTAAAAAACAGTTTCAGATGACAGAAAGGGAAATGTGCATATTGCTATTCTGATTACCATTTGTGTGCAATGTTTGTGGTGAGAATTGTGTTGTCAGCTCTGCAGTACGCAGAGTTGCAAAGTAAAAACAATATATACTAACTGAATTAACTAAGTAAAGTACATGTCTCTAGCACTTTTAAACTGTAAAAAACCTCTTTAAAAAACCTTTTGTTTTCTCCCCAGCCTTCCCTCTCCATTCCAGTTCATATTCCAGGCTAGAAGCTGAGTGTTGGTCTTCCCCTAACAATGGTTCTATTCCGTTGTCCAATTGTTACATTTATTAATTGTGAAGGAGAAAATTGTCTTTATTGAGATACTAATTGAAGTTTTTCCTAGTGATAGTAATCTCAGATTAATTCTAAGTCATCAAGGTTTGAAGTTACCAAACCCTCCAGACTGCTGTCCACCCAGTGGTATGGAATACAGTGTGACAGATGCATCCCTCTCCCTGAGCTGGGCCTGCTGGCACAGTTCGTGCCTGTTCTGTGTTCTTGGCAAGGAGCAGGCATAAAGCCTTATATTTATGTGATACTACCGTTATAATCTTTTTGTGATTAATGGAGCAAACAATGCACTGCAGTAAGATAGAGAACATGAGTTTTTGTGAGCTGGAAAGTGTATTCAGCATTGCTGTCTCTGTTGACCTGGTCCTTATGCTTCTCTTAACATAAATAAATACATTAAAATCACTTATTTCTCCAGCAGGCATTTCTGCCTGCACTGGGCTTTGTTTCCCTAGCTGCCTTCTGTGCTCTTTGTTTCAGACCTTGCTTCTGTTACAGACTGTTCAGCAAGGTCATCTACTCCTAGGCTACTAAGTAAGATTTATTTAATTTTAAGTGAAAATGAACAATTCCAGACACTGTGAAAACGGAATTGACTTCACATTTCTAATTTCCTGATCTGTGTTTTCACTGAATTTACCCCTGCATTATGGTGTTACAGTATACTTTAAGCAAGTGTAGATTGTATAGTCTCTAAACATTACACAAGAATACAATAAAAGTCTGTTAATGTGGATCAAAATTCAATTTTACTCACACATTTGAACAACACAGAATACAAAGTTTGTCTGGAAGGGCTTAGTAAATATTGTGAGTATTGTAATGTATTTAATAATGGGTTGCTTTCCCAAAATATGTTATAGGATAAATGGAAATTAAATTTTGTCCAGAAGTTAAGAAGTCAGTGAGTAAGTTTCATTGTCCAGTGTTATCCAGGTCAGATTTAGATGATCATAAAGATTGTTTCTGCACTCAGTACAAAGCCAGGAGTCCAGAAACTGTGCCAGCAAACTTTTGGCAGTTGAAGTCAGTTCATAGTCTGGCCATCAGGGTAGGAGAAACACAGGCCATGGTCTCCAGAGATTACAAGCCAAGACAAACAAAAAATAATAACCACCAAAGAATGAATCCCTTCCACTTTCTTGACACTTTTAAATTTTGTATAAAATGAGTCCTGAAAATTTTTCAACCATTCAAAGTTGGTTTAAAGAGACATCTGTAACTTAATGTTGAAACAACAGTATGGTAGACATTTAGAGAAATATTATGAGTGAACACTTATTTGCAGGAGCTGAAAAATGCAGAGAAAATTTTTTCCCTCTAAAGTTTCTCCTTTATAAAGTCTTTTCCATGATGCTGCCAAAATAAGAGAGTCTGTAAGTTATCTTTTCACATGTGCATGCCCAGAATCCTTCTGTTTCTCCAGCATAACTTAATCAGAAATTTTCCAGTAGACCTTCTGTAAGTGCATGCAGTACGGAGCAGAATAAATATGTCTGGCCTTCAGAAAGTGAATGTAAGAAACCTTTCTAAAATTCCTCATTTCACAAAGACTATTATGAAGCTGAGAGCGGCATGTATATGCATTAAAATATCCAGAATTACAGGAAATAAAACAAGCACCAGTACCTTATTTGGTGTCTTCTAAAGTACATTTAAAGTGCCAGTAAAAGCAAATCTATGTTTTGAAGATGTACTTGCAACAGATCTGTGTGCAGTGTTCTGTAAAACAAATTTCAGTTAACTTTCAATGTACATATGTAATAAAATATGAATGTACTAATTTGGACATGTAACTTTTTCCTTTTGTCTTCCCTTCCCACTCCCTCACAGGTTACTGAAAATGATATTGTAAAGGCAGAAAGGCTCTTTGGCATTCTGGCATATGTGGCATCTTCAGAGCTGCCACATTATCGCATGCTTTCGTTACTTGGAGAATCCAGGTAAAATACAAGGAACAGAACTGGAGCTTATCCAGAACATGTTGTTTGACTCTTTTGCACACTGTTATGATAAATTCTTTTTAGGTAAAAATATAAAAATTTTACAAATACCATCTTCTAGAAGATAGGTCTCTGCACAGTGCACAAGTGTTACCATCTCCTGGTCCACGTGGCCAGAAGTTTTCACAGAACTTGTTTGAAGTCTGCTGAGGACATGAAAAGGCACATGCACACAAATGAACTGTGTGTTCACATCTCCATTTGTGCTGAGATTGCTGAAGGCTTGTGGACCTTCATGATGAGAACTGGCTATTTTTAGTGGGTATTTTATAGTGGGAAATTAACAGTTAACAGATTTAAGAGTTGTACTGTAAAAGGTGAACGTCCCGTATTTTCAGTCTTCTAGAGAGGAGTACTTAATAAAAGTTAAGGCTGCAAGTCGTCCTATTTAGGAGATGCTGTGTGATAAATATCAAAGTCAATTGTTTAGAGACAAATTAATTTAGGGACATCTACAGTCATATGTATTTCGAATAACTGAGGATACAACATACTTCAAAGCTGAAAAGTGTATGTTCCGAAGGAGAAACTCCCCCCTCACAGTAACTAGAAACATCTGCACTTTAAAATATTTGATAATTAGGACTGTAAATCTCATTCCACAGGAGGAAGCAATTCCATTATCTGCTGGAGGGAAAGGGAAAGAAATCTGGGGTCGGCAGTGAGGAAAGTAGTGATAACAGAAGAAGTGGAGGGGAAAGCACAGCTCGAGCAACATTGAATTACATGACAAAGGATTTTCATATGGAAAAGCTTGAGGTAAAATATATCATTACAAAATACTTACATTTTCTATTAGGTAACCTTAGGCTACTACTCACTGAATTCACCGGTACATCAAGTTTCAGTTGTGCTGTTGAGAATGGTGGTTTTAAAAGATAACTGCTTAACGTATTTACATGTCTGATCAAACATTTCATCTAACTGATCTTTTTCTCAGAACATTGGAAAATGCTCAGTTTCTGCCTTTGATGAAAGGGTCCCCGAACAGTGCCTCAGTCTTAGAAATACATCCTCACCTACAAGCCATATGGAGTGAGCACAGATTTTTCAGGAAGAAAAATGTATATTGCACATGTTAGATTTTCCCTGAATGAATTGGTGAAGAAGAACATCTTCAGACAACACATGAGATAGTGCAGGCTGTAGTAATAAAAAGCTGCTTCCTAGCTTTTAAATGAGCTACAGGAAAATAAATATATAGGGAATGTATTAGGTTTAATTATTAATAAAATTGCAAGCTGGCTTGTTTCAGACAAGTGCATCAGTCACGCTTGTTTTAGTTTGTGTTTCTGATCTGCTAACTCTTTTGCTTGGGCAGAGGGAAATTGTTCCCAGGGAGAATATGATTTTTTCAGCCACAGTCTCCCTTCTGAGCAATCATCATGAGTTCTAACTGTATGCACTCTGCTTCCCACATTTGTCCCATTGTTTGCTTTTTGATTATGTGGAAATATATAAATCCTCTAGTGCAAGAAATTAAATCAAGTTCAGTAATCACTGAATTCTGTTATTCCATTGTGGTTTTGTTATCTCAGATCCTCAGCATAAAAAGGAGACAGTGGTTGCATGTGTGGAGAGATTAAATTAAGAAAACATTTTAGTCTTAAAAGCTGTGATAGTAGCTCTTAAATCTTTAAATGGCATGGAGTAAAACAGTGAGGTATTCCTGTTGTCCTTTATCATGGAACCAGACCTATAATAAAATAAGCTTAGTATTTGTACAGTCCATTAAATAAATGCGTTGTTTTCTCTTCCCAGTACAGCAATTCCCACCTTGTCCTTTGCTAGAGCATTGTGCATGTGGCAGCAGGTACTGCAGGGTGTCACAGGAGTACATCCTGGCAAAAAAAGGACTCTCTCCAGTTCCCCAGCAGCAATAAACTAACATAATAAATGTGGCTGAATAAGTGTATTGCTAAAGATGACAGTCTTGGGTCTTTGATTAGTAATTTGGCTTTTTAGCTGAAACTGCTGGAAAGCATTTTCTCACCTTTCTTATTCATTAAATCCTATTTTGGTGGCCTAAAGCATGATCTTACATTTTTAGCAATGCCACCATTCAAACTCATTAGATATTTAGCTCCAGTGTAATTTATTGTTCAAAGCTTAAGGCATAATACAGAAACTTTACAGAAGCAGGGATTAATACAGTTTGAGTTACTAAAATGCAGAGCTGGTAGTTGCACAAAGCATAGTATCTTTTTGTTATTTTTAAATGTTTGTCTCACTTCAGTATCTGATGTAATACACATTAGGAACCAGCACTTACCAGAGTGCCTGTGGAAAAGGATGAGTACTGGCATGTTTTTCTATGACAGTGCTCTTGTTAGGGCAGGTAGAGAAACATATACTTTTCAACTGTTGTACTATAAGGATGGAATCCTGGGAAAGGAGAGAAGGAAAAGTAGTTCAGTGCTTAAAAGTTTCTGTAAGTTTTCACTGCTATGCCAGAAAGCAACAAAACCTGCAATGCTGTTATAATTACTTAGAAGTTAATTTCAGATAAATTGATGACTTAACATAGTATGAATATTATGAAAACACTAAGGTTCTGTGGCCACACTCTTAAAAGCTTGACATAGACCCTGGGCCATGCAACTTAAAAATCAAGAGGCAAAAGTGCACAGTAGCATCTGCCTGCTAATTGCTGTGTTCTTTAATTCAGTCAATTTTTGTGAGGGATTTTTTTGGATTTGCTCTTGTTTAACCTTTTTTCCCTTTTTCTTATACATTGTGTAATTTTTCTCTCATGCAGGAAATCAAGGAAAGAAAAACATTTTGCCAGACATACGTTGAGAACTTAGTGAAAGAAGCGGCTGACATCAATATGAAAAATGAGTCCTTGCAGAAGCTCTGGCCTCAGATGTTCATTGAACTTGTCAGAGATGCAGTGATAGAAATACGCAATAAGAACTCCTACATGAAGCTCTGCCTCCAGCGGGTCACTGATCAGAAACAGTAGAGTCAAGGCGTGTTGTCTTGCAGGCTTTTGGTTCAGTAATCTGTTATGCTTTACAAACATAAACCAATAGAATATATAATTATCATCACTAGGGCATACTTCACTTCCTCCCCCAAAGGGATGCCTTTAAATCTTAATTAACTCTCAATAGTTTTGAAATAAAAGTTTACTTCCATACTCTTTACCAATGCTTCCTTGGCTAACTAACGCGATATCATAGAAATGACTTGGTGATTGTTTTACTAAGTTCTTGTTTATTTTTTTCTGCTACCCTTGATTCTGTAGTGCTATAGCACTGATTTTTAAAGAAAATGCTTGCCTTATTTTTATTGAACACTTTTCAATTGTCACTTTTTTGACTGCTGCTGTTTAAAAAACCCAAGAAGAGTAGCTAATTTTTTATGACCAGAAGCTAATAAATTATTTTTACACCCTGAAGTCAATGAAGACTTAATATTGTTGTTTAATTTGTGAGGTTATAGAACACTTTTTCACATGAGAATGCTCAGAATATTGACATTTAATGAACCTAATTCAATGAACAAATTGCCCAAACTTGATTTCAAATGTTTTTCATTAATTTCACTAATAAGGTTGTGTGAAGTGTTATGGGTAAAATATGATTCCAAGGTATACTCACTTAAGCTTTATTTTTATTTTGTTAAAATATGTTAGTATAATTTATTTTGTTTCTTGATACTAACTTATTAACTTCTGAGGTTTGCCAAGATCAAATGAGCTAAAATGCATGCGTTACATTTGGTAGGGAGGCCGATGACTACTATTCAGTTGTAATTAATTTCTGTGACTGTGTGAAAACTTCATATTATCAATAAAAAGAAATTCTTCACTTTCACCCTTCACAGATACTGTAAAGAAGTATTGTGTGCAGAGAAAAGACTTTTCCTTAATGCTGTATGAAGAGATGAGACACAACTTGCCTCAAAATCACTGTCAGTGGGTAGAAAAAACCCCCATTCCATAGTACAGTAACTCCCACAATAAACACCTTACCAGCTTCTCTCCAGAAATTGAATTTAGGAAGTGTTAACAAGTCCAGCTGATTGCCATGGATAGCATTCAGATGCAGGTAGAAAGTTGTGCCATTTAAACTTAATTTTTTTGTTTCATTGTATCCTAGCTAGAACAATCCAAAACTTTTGTGCATTTTTTTACTTAATTAAAATTGCTCTTATTTTACTTAATTTACTTAGGCTCATTTCTAAAAAAGAAAGTAAAGAAAACTTCCTGCAAGGGTTTCTATGGCTCAAAAGTAAATTTATTTTTGAACTCAATCTAAAAGATATTTTCTGTCAAAGTGGAGCTGCAGATACAGTTTAATGAGTTTTTATGCCCAGAAAATCATGGAATCATAGAGTGGTTTGGGTTGGAATGGACTTCATGTACCATCTAGTTCCAAGGGCCTGCACTGGGAGGGACACCTTCCACTAGACCAGGTTGCCCAAAGCCATGTCCAGCCTGGCCCTGAACACTTCCAGGGTTGGGGCAGCCACAGCTTCTCTGGGCAAGCTGTGCCAGGGCCTCACCACCCTCACAGGGAAGAATTTCTTCCATATATCCAATCTAAATCTTCCTTCTTTCATTTGAAGCCCTTCCCCCTTGTCCTATCACCACATGCCCCTGTTCAAAGTCCCTCTCAAGCTCTCTTGGAGCCCTCATAGGCACTAGAAAGTGCTTTCAACTCTCCCGTGACTCTTCTCCAGGCTGAACAGACCAAACTCTGAGCCTTGAATGAGTAGCAAGAATCAAGCGGTCATAGGTATTTTGGAGAGTGCAGCCTGCTTGCATTCAGGTCAAGCTGGGGCATCTAAATTGTCTGAGAGAATCCCTTTTCAGAGCATGTGACAGGTTAACAGGGACACGGGTACTGTTAAATGCAATTTTCCATTTGGTTCATGGCATACTTGCAGGTGGTTGCTTTTCAGTCTGCAGAATGTAGTGGAGGTTAATTCACTTAAATGCTAAGGAAGTGTTAGTATTCCTGAATAAACTGCTCCAGCACTTGATAGAATTTAATAGAAACAATCACCTATCTGGGCTTTTTGAACTTGCTTCATGGAATTTATAATAAGATTAGTTTATCTGATAGGATTTTTTTCCTTTCCATTGGAAAATTGCACTCTCAAGTTTCATGGTGCATTTTATTAAAGGAACAAATTAGGGCCCTGCAAGATGTGAGAAAATGAGAGTTTACATTAGAGAAACAGCCAGTGTAGAAATGATGGTGCAATAGGTTTTTGGATCCATCAGTTTACATAATTTCTGTGCCAAGGGGGTGGGTGGAGCAATTCCAGCTTCTGCATGGGGACAGAAACCTCGGCAGCTGTGTGAAAGTGCAGAGCTCTCCTGATGATGTAGCTGGGACAGATGGGCCCCTTTTGAATCAGATTCAGCAGCAGTAAAAGAGTGGAAAAAAATGTTTTAAGAAGGTTGTACTGCTCTAGAGGAACAGGAAGTCCTCCATGGGAAAATGAAGAGAAAAGCCAGACTTTCTGATATTGAGGCTTTAGAGGCATAATCCTGATTTGAGGCTTTAAGGTAGGGTCTTGCAAAAATGAATCAGAGGGTATTGATGAGGAGTTGTAGAAACATCTTAAAACACTCTGTGTTCCCAGTGGTTTGTGAATGCTGCCAGTTTGGACTTTTTTCTCTAACAGCAGCTGTTTCATAACAGGATTGCTAAATGGCTGAAGTGAGGGTAGGTAGGCAGCTATTACAAACAAAGGAAAGATTAATGTTGGGCTCATATGTTATTTTCACATAAAACCAGTAGGAAAAAAAGGAACTTACTTATTTACTAATTCTTTTTAGGAAACAAGTGATGGATTAAAGTGATGTTAGACCTAAATGTACATAGAATTTTCAGCAGATGGAGGATCTTAAAATTGTTAGCATGCTATATGTTGTTTATGTGGTTACCCAAATTATTTGTTAGTACATACAGACTAATGCAATACATTCCTGTATTTCCTTATTAAGGAGTTCCCAAGTACCTAAAAATTTGAAGGTCATACAAGCAGCAAATTCTTACATGTTCTGAAACCTGAGTGCCACGTATATGAACTTGCTGTGGTTACAGGTGTAAATTGATGAGTTAAAATAGCAATTGATATTGAAGCTGGGGACCTTTTAATAAAATCTTCCAGTTTGAAAGCAGTTATTTTTTTCTTCTTCAAAAGCCTTTAAATGTTGCATAAAACTGAATTTTGATGTTGTTAATATCTTACTGATATCCCATCCAAAGTGGACTGTGATCCTCTCATGTAGCTTGACTTCTGCACAAGACAGGCGCTATTACTGTAAAATATCTATATGTTAACTAGAAATCATCTTGAGGGTTAAAAAGATATTGGTTTAAGTATTTTGAAAACTTTTTGGGTTGATTTTTAGATTTTTTAATGCATTTTACTTATTTCCTGAGACAAATTTCTTCTATGTCCAGACAAAGGTAGATAATGATGTATGATATTTTTTTCAGTTTCAGTTTAGCTGTCTCATGCACGAAGGGCCCATTGTGTCATGCAGAGTCACTGTTATGCAACTGAAATTTGATCTTTGGTAGGAAGACTGATGAGGAGCTGTATTTCATACAATCCTTTTTATACAGGATCTGAAAAAGTAATAGAGCTGCATATTTGCTGCCACAGTGGAGTGGGGAGAACAAATTCAATTGATGCAAACGAAAAGCTGATGCTGTCAGTTATGAAGAAGGAGAAGGTACTGGGAAGAGGTTTTAACTGAGTTTTAATAGAAATAGCGCTGCCACACTGCCTGGGACCAAGGGATAGATCTGAATCCAGAAACAGCTGAAAACTGTTTTCCATTATGGAAAAGTGAATTATCTTGTTCCACTGCTACAGATGTATTTTTATCATGTAAACTACAGAAAATAATGACAATAATAAAAAGCCTTACCTATTAAAACAGATCTGCAGATTAAGTTAGGCTATTTTGGAAACAGTAGTGACTCCTCAATCTATGTATACATTCCATAATTTTAGGACAAGTGGATGCTTTTTTTTTAACCAGAGCTATGGGCTGTAAAAGTGGCAATGATGCTTCCAGATGCATCCAGTTACTTTTTATCATAGCAACACATCAGGATGAATTGGATTTTGTTAGCTGGTTTCTTCAAAGAAGCCAAGGCAAATATTTGGTACTTCTTATTATTAAGCAATATTCATAAAGTTGTGATTTAGATTGGGAGGTCCGTGTGCATGTTCAAAATCACAATAGCAGCTACTTGGTTTGATTGGGAAAACAGACTCCTTGGATGTTTTTCTGTTTCCACATCATACAGACTCTGCTACATCTTGAAGCTCAGTTCCAGTGAAATTATTTTTCTTTTTAAGTTGGAGGCATCAGATTTTTGGAGATGTGTAAGACTTGGTGTTTTGCTACGCATATATAGAACAAGGAGTGGGAAAGAGGAGACTGGCTATCATTTTGTTCTACTGTCTGGTAAGGTGGCTTTTACTCCAAAGTGAATATAAAGGTGTTTTTTTTGTTTTTTGTTTTTTTGTTTTTTTGTTTTTTTAATACAAGAAAGAAGATAGTGTGGGCTACACAGACTTGAGACAATCTTACAGAAAGCTGAGAGGTATCTGCTTACACACATCACCTCAGAGCTGGATTTTCCTGAGTATGAGCTAAAAATTGAATCTAAGGGACTGTTTATTCAACTCAAGTATTAACTTTGTTGGCAAGCTTTTCTAGGCTTCTGCGCTCGGGGGAAGAAGGAAAAGCTCATCTGGAGGAACTCTTGTCTCTGCTGTGGTGAAAACAGCTTTTCTTTACAAGCTGTGTATTGGGCCTTATATGCCCTACTTCTGTACAGATGGAGTGGACAGACATTTCTGCTTATTGTATCAAACATCAGGAAACACTGGTGAAGAACTGAGAAGTCTTAATGGGGGGAAAAGTGACTCTTCTAAAATTCTAAGTTGTGTGGTTTTGGTGGTTTTGTTGGTTTTTCGTTTTTTTGGTTTTTTTCAGTTACAGATAGATGCATTACAAGCAGAAACAAATTTGACTGACAAAAGTACACTGAGTGTATGAAAAAGTAGAAAACTGAAAGTTAGAATATTTATACCAAGTCCAGCATTAAAAGCATCCAGCATGCCCAAGAATGTATAAACATGTTTATACAAGGTAACCCCATGTTCCTTACTAATGATACATTGGCTTGAGGGGGCCCTTATGGGTAGCTGTTTTATCCAGCTTTTTGGAAAATCCAGACTGATGACTTTCTGATTGCTGTGGACTTTGATTTATTGGTACAGTATAAAATAATGTAACAAGACAGCAGAATCAGATTTCTTACTGATGCATTGTGTAGGTTAATGGCATGACAATGCTTAATCCCACCTTTTGTTGCAATCTTCCCAATTAGGTAGGTACTTGCATACTAAGGAAAATCTTGTGTGCAATCTTCATTCTTACATTGTGCATGGCATCTGGTGCATCACTACATCCATAACTTGGACACTTTCCACTTTCAGACAAATTATTCCTTTCACTTCTGTTTGAGTAATATGGGTATTCCAGAGGTTAAATGCTGCAATTAGCAGTACTCCATTTTACACTTAACAAAACTGGGACTTGTAATGAACACTGAGCAGGTTGTAAGTAAGTTCATTCTTTCTGGAATTCTAGACATGGATAACATAAACAGCATTAACCTTTTCAGAACAGCAAGAATGATACCTTTCAAGAATACAGGTAATAATGAAAAACCTCTCTGTATGTTTTATTGAGCACTTAACACTTCAGCACAGGAGAAGATATCCTGGAATGATAATGGCTTCCATCTATTTGTATCGTATTGTTATACAAGAGATTGTAAACTTAATTCTGACTACAGTGGTGAAGAAATTGTGACTGTGAATGTGATGTTTGTCCTACCTGCCCACATAGTCTAGACATCTTGGTCATGCAAATAACATGGTCACACTCAATAAAAGAAATCATTGCAATATGTAGAGAAGCTGTGACTTTACAGTGATAAAAAGTGCTGAGTTGATTGATTAGCTATTATATTACACTTAGAAATTATACTGTGATACAATATATGCTGTGGTTTGTGTTCTGTATGGATATGTAGCACATTTGCTGCCTATTTGCATTAGACTTCAATGATCTATGCTTCCTAATAAAATAAAGAAATCGTTCAGAAGAGCGATGAAAGAAGCACAGAGTAAAGCTTTTTTCGGTTTCTAACTCAGCACTGACAATAGAATATAATAAGCTTCATACAACTGTTGTATCCTGGGTAAAATACTCATGTTGGAGCTCTCAGAGTCATCTGACTATGAAGCTGTGTGTAAGTCCCCTCTGCAGATGTACTAATGTAAGGTGTAAATGCAAGTTGACATGCTGCTGAAGATTCTGAAAGGTATTTGCATTGATTTATGCTCTTTATTAGGATGCATAATTGAAACAGGAAAATCTAAGCTAGATAACCTATGTGAGCTAAAACCTTGATGCTGTTGAAGTTGTTGCAAGATTCCCAGTGATTTGAGTGAGAATTTTTTATATATAGATGATGATGACAGTTGTGTCTCGGATCTCATTCATCTAGATTCTGTACTGGCTGGAGGAAAATAGACACTTCTACAGTGTAAAACATCTCATTTTTTTTGGATGCCCATCTTTTCAATGAAGTGGAGCTGCTTTTTCTTTTTTTTTTTCTTTCCTTGTTAAGGTCGTGGAGGTAGTCTTCCAGATGTTGATGCTTGGATTTGTGCAGACAAGCTCCATCCTTCCCACTTGTCTGCTTCCCTTTCATGTGATTCAAACCAGAGTGTTCTTCTATGCCAGTCAGAGCCCACAGAAGCAGCCAACTTTAAGATGAACAAACATGGGTTCTAGTTGGATTGGGTTTAAGGGTCCTAGACTTCCAAAATGAGACCTGCATGCCTCAAGTCTTGCTAGACTTCAGTGAAATCTAGATCAGTAAGTCCTTTTGTCACATTTGAAGAGACCTTGACAGCTGGCACACAGATTCTCTCCTTTGCTGGTTTGAATGCATTTATTGCCAAAGGGGGAGAGTGCCACGTGGATGTGGCACTCCCACAGGGTGGGAGACTGCATTGGAGTAGACATTGTTAGACAGTAGATAACTGCTTTTTCACTCAAAGCAGTGCAATAGCATACGTCTGTGAGTAGTAAAGTGTTGCAAAATATGTTAAATGTTCTTGGTGACAAGCCAGAAATACATGTGTTAAACATGTCAAAATAACCAAGATATCTCATTTGTTAGACACGACTGTTCCTCTGGTGCTGAGCTCACAGGCTGCAAGGCAGCTGCTGTCTCTTGTACAGAGATTGTTACGTGCTGGGAAACTGTAGAGCAAGTGGGTAATTTGCAGATAGTATGGGTGTTCAAGTTGTTGAACAGATTCTTCATACATTCTACAGAGTGTCATTCTCAGTATTTTCAGATTTATTTAAAGGAAAAATTGCCTCAGAGATGTGAAGGATTCTTTAGCTTTGTTGTTAGGAGTCTTTTTTAAATTGCGCAAATGTGTGTATCATTGATGCTTACAGAAGAAACCAAAAAGGAGCCACAGGCGGTCTGAGAAAGTTGTATTATTTGCTCTTTCTTCTTTGCTGGTACTGAACGTTTGCCCTTGCTTGATGATGCTGGCTGTGGCTCACTCAGGGATTAACCAGAGGCTGTGTCAGCAAAGTACTTTGATAGATGTAGACGTGCTCAGGACAGTTTCCAAATGCAATCAACATATGTTGCAATCTAAGATAAGTCATTTTTCACATTTTCACACCTTCCATCAGCACCTCACTTAAACAAACTTTGTTGTGTTGCAGGGAGAAACTAGCCTTTTGTTCATCTCAAGGTGTCATCTATGAATGTGTTCGATGTCTTCCAGTGTAACAGAGGAGTGTCAATTGTAAAGATTCTCGTGTTAGGAATATTAAATGTAAGATATCTGTGGACCTTTACTACTGACTGGCTCTCAGTTTTTATTCCAGAGACACCTTCTTATAAACTATAATTGTCAAATTCCTCCAAACTGGTATTCAGAGGAGACCATAAGATAAAAAGCCATGCCTTGAAGAGGATCATCCCCTCATGACCTACATCTTAACAGGAGCAAAAGTGAAAGAAAAACACTTAGTTGCATTAGATATCTGGTAATGAGCTGACGAAGGTGTTAGGGTAGCCAGGTGCTGCTTATCTCATCTGTACTGCGTATTAAATGTGGGGCAGCTTCAGAGAGTGAGCAGTCTTGTGTATTTTTAGAGGTGTGAGAACTGTTATGAGAAGCCAAATACTCCTTAATTTCCCCTCCCATACTCCACTGAGGAGACTCTCACTTTCCCCACCCTTTGTTTCCAAGCTGCAGTGTATTCTGTTGTTATTTAAGGAAGATATTGTCAGCATTGCTTGTGGCTTCAGTGTTTGGCCCACAGAAGGCAGGCACAGGCAGCTTTTTCCTTTTCGCAGCCTCTACAGTGGGGAAGAGCTACAGGGAGGCTGTTGCTTAACTGGCATTAGTTATTGGTGTAAAGCTGAAGTGCATAGCTGTGTTTTGTGGAGAGGCTGAGAAGAGTGCTGGGGGTACAGGCACCTGTCAGTGTGGAGAAAAATAGTTCTAGCACGTGGAATGTGAAATTCAGTGGGATTTTATTTTCCTGGCTCTTTTAAAAGAATTTTTTATTGCTCTCATTTCAATTGAATCAGCAGATGAGAGAATCCATAACTTGTCTGCCACTAACACAGACTTCATTAACCAACACTTTCACCTGTAACAGTCACAGGCCAGGTTTATTTACTTTTATTTTTTAAACTAGTTTGTCTTATGTTCTAGGGAGAAATTATGCCACTGTTTTGGGGTCTTTTTTATTGCTCATTCCACCTATAGCATGTGTGGAGTTTGTGATAGATAAAATACACTGAAAGTAGGTATTTTTTGTGAGCCTATGTGCTAAATATTTATTATCTCTGAAATATTTGTTAATTTAGAGGAGTCTCATACTCTTGATTTCTTCATACACATTTGTTTCAGAATGTTATCAATTCAGTGATTCCTAATCAGAAGCGAAGCATTTGGAAATCTACAAGATTGCCAAGTTTTGGCTTTTGGCCTTGCAGCATTTTATTTTTTAAAATGACAGTTTACAGTACATCTAGAAATCTTGTAAAACTTTAAGTAGGTTCTTGGAAATTGTCTTTAGCACCTCAGATAAAAATTATTTCCAAATTTTGGATGAAATTTTTTCATCTCTTTTGGACAAAGCTTTCAAAGGTTTATTTCCTTAACTGTTCAAAAGACAGTTTTGTGATGTGCTCAAGACTACTTCTTTCATAAAACCTTTTTTCAGGAGGTTTTACAGAATGTTCTAGAGATTAACTTGGTGACTATAACTGTTTCTCTTGTTCTAATTGTGGACTAAAGTAGCAGGATGTCAGATGCTGGTGGACTTTCCTTCGTTCAAGCATTGTGTGATGACATCAGTCTTCACATCAGAGAGAATTAGAGCTTAGTGGTACAACACGTTCTTGGCAGGAGTTGTGATACTGGGATCAAAATTTTGGCAAGGGCCAACTCTGGGGTGATCTCCTGGAAACGATTCTTGGAAAATTTGCATCTGCTTTCAGATCTGAGAAATGGTTGCCTGCATTGGTAGCAAATCGTATTATTTCTTTCCTAGGAGGAGCTTGGAAAGGCCGTGGATTCTTGCAGCTGCATCTAAAAGTTTAGACTAACTTTTTGTCATACAGAGGTGAAGGAACTGGTTATTTTTGTGGCTGCAATGGAGATAAGGAGAAAACTAGCTCAAAATTTGTAATTTTGGTCTTCCTATTTTTACCTCTCCAAGACTGTTGAGAAGGGGAGGAAGAGTGGGTGGATGGCAAGAGTAGAGGAGTTTGGGCTGTGAGATAGGGAGGGACTGTAATGGCAGTCTGAAATTCAGAAATAAGCTTTTTTGAAGGGCTCCTCTAGAACGTGGGGAATTTGTCAAACCAGCTGGCTCTGGTGCACGGTGCTATGGAGTAGAGGGAGGCCTACAGTGCTGCAGTGGAATGAGGGAAAGCTAGACACAAGCACAAGTGAGCTGGGAGCCAGGATTGCAACTTTGATTTCAAGTCTGTACAGTTTGGCAGGTCTCTGTAATTTTGAGTGAGAAATATGTGCACCCCAACCTCAGTGAACATTCGTCTTTTTCTCATAACATTTTTAAACTGTTCTCTTTGGTTGCTCTCCCAGTACGTTCCAGAAGGCAGCTTTCTGCAGGCTCTGCCTCTTTTAAGCGGATGCCTCTGGCCTGTGTCAGCTCAGGGACATCACTCTTGAATATTTGGCACTCCTTTACTTACTTTAGGAATACCTGGTGATCACTGTATGAAAGGACACAGAATAGCTGCATCGGATGAATACCTGTCTCAGTTTAGAAAGGGTAGGCCTTTTACAGATCCTTTATGAGCAGTGCTGACAAGCCTTGCTGTGTGAGGTCTCTTTCCTGGTCCTCCACCAAAGACATTCCCAGACATTCCCAGTATTGCCTCTTATGAAAACCAGTAACTTCAAACTTTCATGCAAATCTGTGACACCCATCATCTTTATGTTTTCTAGAGGAGCAGTTATTTTCTCACTGCTTTTAAAGGGTTAATACATTTCTTGAAAAGCATTTTCATAGTTCTGTTCTGTGTTAGAGTGGATAAGCTCAAGAGAAATTCAAGCTAGATCAATTGTTCTATTGAGGCAGCAGCTTGATCCCATCTGCTGCTTTTGCTGAAAAGCTGGCAGATCTTTTCTGCAGATAAAAGGTGGCATAGCTGGATAGAGTGCCCTCAGTCCTAATTTGAAAAGCAGTGCAAGTGGATGAGAAGTTGTGGGTGACAGCAGCTGGCTGTCAACAGACATCTTTCCTTGGTGCTCTTCAGGTACGAACAGAAAACGTTCTACTGGTAAATGCCATGCACATGTAAACTTGCTCTACTGTTCCCTTTCCAGGTGTGTATCAGGAAAGGCTCCAGCTGAGACACCTATTCCCCTTTGGTGGGAGAAGTTTATGGTTTGAGCTGGCTTATATTGCTGTCTAAGGACACAACAGGACTACTCATCTCTTAATGTTGACTGCGAGATCATTCCCTAGTCTGCCAGCATTGCTCAGTGTCTTCCTCATGCATGGAATTTAAGAGGATGGGCTGTTATTTCAGGCTTTGCCGAGATTGTTACATTGCTGACCTTAGGCCAAACCTGTGCAAATCAAAGGCATCCTATCTGAAAAGACTGAGTGATGTGGTGACTTGGAAAATCAGAGACAAACATGTAAAAAATCTTCAAACTGGCCTAAAATGTTTCTTAAACAGACCATTTACTTTATAGAAAATATTGCTGTTACTCCATTATGCCTCTTCCAAATATTAAAAAATAAAAAGGTATTTTCTCTGGCAGGACTTGAGCTTTAGGCTATAGATCAAACAGGTTCATACATTTTTCTGGCCTCCTTTTTCTAAAATTTTTTTTGATTGATTTCTTTTTATTCTCATCAACATCTACTCATATTGTATTTCAGTGTGGTCTGGCCAACAGTCTTGATACGGAGACAAAAATCTTTAGTCTTTTTTAACCAAGCTGGTAAGAAAGCTGTATTTTCATCCTGAAGTGGGGGGCTGTCCTTGCAATATGTTGCAGGGCTTTTGTCTCAAGATTTTCAGAAGTTTCTACACTAAATAAGTATTTAAATGCTACTTCACTGGCATTGAGCTCTGTTTGAACTCTTTCTCTGGAGCTGCAACTAAAATCAATGACCAACATGTAGCAATCTTAATCCTCATTCTTCTAATGTACCTGCATGTGGGATTACACGCAGTTACTTAAAGCATGTGTCTGCTGGGTTTGATACTCCATAACTTTGTCCTTATGACTGTACAGCTGGAGAATGCAGCTGGTTTTTGCATTGCTGAAATTTGGCTGACTCTGCAGCAGCATCCAGGCCTTTTTGGACTCTGTGATAAAAATACAACACTGCTGGTGCTCTGTTTTTATTATTAGTGGAGGTGCAAGTGCTAAAAATACGTCTTGCTTTCACAAGAATCTAAGCACAGGCAATGCTGCAGAGAGCTCCTTTCTGTCTGTGTCTTGTTTGGTTGATCTGTATTTGGAATTGAAAAGGGCCAGGAGGTTTCCATAGAAATCTTTGAGATTTCTATGTTCCCTTCACTCTCAGCTTTGATATTCTTTCTTTAAAGAAAGTTAGGCCTTAACTGCTTTAGTATCAAAGAAAACCTCAAGAATGTGAAGTTGGATGTAGGTGATACAGACAGAAGTTTGCACAGAGCTTGTAACAATAGTGGAAGGTGTGAACTACTGTCTTTACGTCTATTGGCTGTTAGCTCAGATATTTAGCAGAGTTATCTAATTCTGTATCTTTTTCAACTGTTTAAAAATTCTTCATTGCAGAGCTTCTACCTGAAAAGTTCCAAGCAAATTTTCAAGAACTGTTAAATACGTATATATAGCTTCTCAGGAGGCTTCAAGAAATGAATGAGATTGATTAATTGTCCCATTTGGACAACTAGTAAATGAGTAAATTGTGCCAGTTTCAAGAGATCAGGAAAAGGTAAAGTAGCATCACAGTAACCCTAAAACTTTTATCTGAAAGTATGTGAGAGAATCTGTAATCTTCATAAATGTCCTGTCCCAAAAGTAATAGACTTATCTTTATCTTGCAAAAACAGTAAGATTGGATACTGGAAGTGTGAATTTAAAAAAAAAAAAAGGCAAAGCCAGTCCTGAAATTTTGAGGCTGGTTCCATAGATCCTTAAAATTCTGTTTGTTAGTTTTCCTTTTCCCTGCAGCAGACAGTTTCAGAGACACCCTGTTGCATTTTTCCCTCTTACAGGACATGAAATTCACTATATAATATTTATATGAGATAAACCTATTTATTTCCCCCCCCTTCAAAAATTGCTCATTTGATTGCTGTTACTTACAAAAAACAAAGATTCATTTCCTCTTACCTTGCAGGATTTGAAGAAAAAGTTTGTTCTATTTGCTTACTCTGTGCCTCAGAGAACCTTTAGAGAGTTCTTTGGGGTTTTGTGTTTGTGGTTGGGATCTTCTGTTTGGTTAGTTTGGTTGGGTTTTTTTTAATAAAGTGAAAAAAGAAGAAAACGTGTGAAAGAAGAAAAGTGGAGTGTAAAGGAATCTATTTTTAAGAAGTTAGAAATGTTTTTCTCTTAATTCTTAAAGTATTCTTTTAGCTTTTCTCTTTAAAAGCATAAATACGTGTGCACGGACACTCTGCTGTGTTCAATATTGTAGAGTAATATCTTTTCCATGTCCCTCCATAAGTTCTGCTATCTTATAAAACTTCAGATATTTTACAGGGTGGGGGAGTAAGAATCAGAATAAAAAGCATGTTAGATGCTGGTTGGGGTTTTTTTGTTACACTTGGAACATTTTGTCCAACATCAGGCACGTCTGTGTGATTTCCCTATCTGCTGCCTGGGCAATGGCAGGTACTCTGAGAATCTTGACTCTCTTCAGGAGGAATCTGTCCAAGAGCACTGGGAGCAGGGCTAAAGGCAGCCTGTGAGCACAGCACGTAGGACCAAAACATCAGAAACTTTTGGAACTCTCCCTTGGAAGGACTTGCATACTCCAAATGCTAGACTTGTGGATGAAATATGACTCAGAGCACTGATCTCAGTAAGAACCAAGGAACTGGAAAATAAAGTATGTGGAAGACTAATGTGAAATTAAAATTGTAGGGTTTTTTTTTTCAACAAAACGTTGTTCTTAGAGCCAAGCAACAGTTCAGGTAACTGCTAAAGATTTACAGAGCATTTTTCTTGGCAATGGGTAGTAGGTTATTATTGTTATTCTCAAGCATAGTGACAGTTGTTCATAACAGCAACTGTCCTGTTGCAACTACTTCTATTGTTGCTTAGACAGAATCAGATTGGACAAGCATTAGAGAAGAAATGGAGAGAGACAAAAAAATGTATTTAATTCTGTCTGGCATTCCCCTCAAAGTGATCCACAAGAAAGTAAAGAATTTTTTTCATTTAATTTCAAGTATTCTAGAGATTAAGAGCCAAATCCAGTCATACATAATGGTGGAACTTGTTCTTTAAATATCTGTAATACTCTTGATAGTCTCCCAGCAGTTTTAAAGGAGTAAGTGTGAAGTGAACATGTGGAAACTAAGTCAGGAGTAAACTCTTATGAACATACCAACATCCTTGACTGTTGCAGGTACTGGTATGAGGCATTCCAGAAGCTCTGTTAATGACATATTTGGGGCTTGGTGTGAGGCAATATCAGCTGTGCTTCCTTCTCCTACTATGCCAGTTGTTCAACACCTGAATTTTCATGGTATTTGGACTTTCATTTCCAAAATCAGTTAATTGCTCTAAAGTACTCTAATATCTTGACTAGGATTACACACTAATTACATGGCCAAGATGGGAGCAGAGCCAAGTATTTTGGCTCATTAACCCACACTCTGATCTTTACACTGTACTTGCCACTTCTATTAATAATTACCAAATCTTTATATTTATCAAAGTTGGTTGTTCCTCAGGTAGAATTATACTTGGAGATCTTTTATAGAGATACCAGTATTTGGTACTGTTAGTGCAGTTCCCAAGGATGTGATGACACTTTGTTGAATGAAAATAATAATTTTAGATTAATATCTGAAAAAAAATTATTTTATTTCCAATCTGGATCAGCTAGGTAATGGTAGTTTTCCCATTCTGGGGAAGCAGTAGTTCATGTGTGATAGCAAAGCTGGAAAGGACTTCTTTGAACTCAGCTCATTCTGAGGACTCACTTGAATGGTGGATACTGGTTGTTTCTCTGTCACCTTGGGAACAGGTCCCTGAGCAACCTGATCCAGTGTCAGTCAGCTGGGCTTTGAACAAGTGTTGCACCAGATGAAGTCCTGAGATCTGTTATTTTCTATTGTTAATAGGAGCAGAATTAGATTTCCTGTTGTATTGTCCTGTCTTATAGTTCCTCTTATTAGTCCTCTTCAATAAAATATTACTTTCAAAATTTTAAAGTGTTTAGGCAATTCTAAGCTTTTCTTTTGTCTTGAAACAAACTTTTTTTCTGTGTTTCCCTGAAATAACATTTACTTATCTATTAGTAATGGATTTTGAAAATGTATGAGTCATCATTAATTCAGTTTCATTATTTACACCATGATTATTTATTATTGTTATTTGTAGTTGAAAATAGCCAAGCAGCTGTGACAAATTTGGGTAAGGAAATCACCTTGACATTCTTTTGTTCTCCATGTGTGTTGTAACTGTGTGTTGACTTTGGTTTTTTAACTTTTTTAAAATCTGTCATGCTTTTCTTAATACAATGCAGTATACTGAAGAAAGACAGATTTATAAGAGAACTTCTTGATCAGGCTCAAAGCTTGACAGGCTTCAAGTTTTCTGGCTACTGCATACAGGCCTCGCACTGATAACTTAGGGTTGCTCATAGGTTTCAGACTGGTGCAAAGCAGTGATATCTTGGTAAGTGCCAATCAGTGTTTTTGCTGAGCTAAATATCAGAGAGGGACAAGTGTAACTATGGGAGTTTTGGAACACAGCAGCACATTTATTTCAGGTACAAACTACAACCTTATCTTCACATGGCATCGCCGGATTCTGCTAAAACTATCACCACGTCAGTACTGTGAACCTAGAGAAGCAAGGCTTTTATTTCAATAGCTGTATTCCAACCTGTTCAGAATCTACCAGGACAAGTGAGATGGAATTAATAATTACTGTAGTTGTAGAATCGTTGTCTGCAGTGGTGATTTCAGTTTTGCTTGCACAAACAAATCATGATACCAGCCTTTGGAGTGTAGGAGTTTTCTTAGAAAATTTCTATGGCTGAGAATGTGAACATGGATTGGCTCTTACACCCCCAAGTACATCTTCAGAGGTTTTACATGCTCATAGGGCTTTGACTTCTAATCCAAAAGAATTTTTGTATGATTTTAGAATAAATATGACCATAGCATATTGCATTAATAATAGAAAAGGAGAAATGTGAATTTAAAATATGTTCCATGCTCACGTGTGGCCTTATCAACACCATCAACAGAAATGCACAGATTTAAACCATTGAGAAATTTGGCCTCCTATTTCATTGACTTCTTTTCAAGCCTTTCAACAGTGGGAGAGAAAATGAGTTCAAGTCAAAAATATTCCCATGGGTTCTGTGGCAAAGTGGCTTTTCCTAGTATTATGAATGACACAAGTTTAATATCTGGCAAGAAAAAGTACATGTTTATACTAGGAAAATTATCTCTTGCTGATATTAAATGTCAGCAGTATTGCAGCAGAATCCCAGATGAATGTGGGTTTGCTGCCAGCATATACAAGGACAAAATGTTCAGAACCATTTTTGGAACTGGCATTCATCTGGCACAGTCTGCACTTAGCTTGCAGTCGCATCCATCCGAACCAGCAATAAGTAATTTCTCTGATGTAAACAAGGATAAAGAGAAGAAAATAATCTGAAGTTATAGGAATAATGCAGAAGTGTTGATGCAGAGTCCAGTTGCTTAATAACAAACCAGTGAAGCAGCTGCCGAGAGGAAGTGATCGCCCTCCCAGAGCTTTCTGGGAGTCTGCAGACACCATTACACATTCTGAAGTGCTGTGAGCAATAGACCACTATGTGTCATTTTCTAAGCTGTTAAAATGGTCATATTCAAACTTCCTTTAAGTTTTGAAGTTGTGAGGAATGGTGTTCATACTTTGACAATTTGAATGCAAACCTTATCACAGTGTATTATATTTTACATAAACGCTGCATAGTATGAGAAAGAGAATGAAGATCCTCTAGGGAACAGGATGCAGACAGCTGGCAGTGAATTGAAACTGGTGGTTAAAGGACTGTCTCAGGAATAATGTAGATGATTCTTGTAGACTTGACATTTTGAAGAAACTCAAGGAAGAATGTTGAATGGGGCAGAGGGCTAGCACAGAAGTTTCAAAATGCTTTGTGAAATGCACAGCACTAGAGAAAACTGCAAAAGACTTGCATATACAAAATGAAGACGTAGGCACCATGATAACACATGGAACAACTGTCAAATGCTCAATAACATGCAGTGGAAGGAATAACTTTAACCAGTTTGGTAAATCGGCTGTAAAACAGGAAAAAGATGAAGATGAAATTGTTTGTTCAGTGTTAAGCAGCAGTCAGAGAAGCAAACTACCTGTGCAGATGTTTAAAGAAAGGGCCAGAAAGTAACACTGAGCTTGTAACGTTTTAAGTTTGCTGCAGCCATACCCATTCATTATGAGGAAATGAAAGGGGACCAAAGTGACCTCAAGCCCCAGAAAGACACATGTGAGAGGGAAATAGGACTGTGACGGTTGAAGAGAAAAGGCCTGACTGGTGTGTTTGTACTGGTGTGCTCTGAAATAGCCCACCTGTGTTTCTTTTCACCTTCTCTATAACACATAAGCAAGAACATTCTTGTAGATTGGAAAGCATTTCTTTTAGAATGGCTTTTTTTCTTCTTTTTTGTGCCAGAGCAATAAAGCAGGGAATAGTAAAACTTGTCACTGTCAGATGTCAGGGAGGCCAAAAGAACTGCTGGATTCTTGTGCTCCTCTCCAAAGCAGTATCATTAGTCACAGTAGGAGGAAAAAATAATAGCAGATCTGGCTGGACTAATGGCCTGATCTACAATAGCAATTTCTGTATTTCAAAATCCCATTTGAAGTGCAATGTGATGATATTTCTATTAGTGTTATATACAAATAGTACTTCTGGTCAAACTTCCCTAAATTTAGTGCATATATCAAGCATTTGTTTAGGGGTATTTCCTAGCCCATTCAATATACTGCCAGTTCTTACCAAAAGACCATAATATCAAAATGTTTGTCTTGAAACAGCAGGGATCTTCCTTTAAACAGTATTCCCTTAAACTCTACAAAGCAGCTATTCTTTCAAACTCCAGGTCACTATTCATCTTATAAATAGATTAAAGCTTCACAATATTTTAGGGCAGCAAATTACAGATGCTCAGTTTTTAAAAGATTATAAATAAGGATGCTCTGCAGTTGAGTAACTGCCACTAATTTCAGGGCAACTGAATTTGATTCACTGGTGCTATTGCTATCTTTACTAATCAGTGTGGGTCATTTGTTGCAATTTCTTGAGTTGTGGTTGGGTTTTAACTCTTATGTTGTTACTGTGAGAACAACACTACACACTTATTCTTGCTAGAGTGGAATGGAAGCCATTGACTGGGGAGTTCGGGTCTTACAGAATATTGTTTGTGGCTTTGGCTTGTTTCAACACTGGACAGGGTTTGAGAACAGTTTTTCTCCCTGTTTGCTGTACATAGTCATAGCTACAGAGAGAGCATTTTATTGTCAGGAAATCATCATCTGTTGGGTTGAATTACAACGGTCAGGGTAATGATTCTTTGTTGTTTAGGTTCTTGAAAGGCTTGACATCCTTAACATTCTTAGAATGACATGCATCATAAATCACAACATAGGAAAATTAGAGGGATTCACTCACGTACATGTAATTTCAACTGCAGGGTGTACAAACACATTGCTGTACTTATGCTCTCCCCAAACACTTCTCTTTTGTGCTCTGATGGCCAGCACAAAGTTCTCTGATATCCATGATTTCTCTGTCCTGATCCTTATATTGACCAGAGTGAAAAAGGGTAGGAGTTAAATGAAAGAAGGTATAATTGCAGCTCGTAGGTGTTGCAGCTGCTCCTCAGAGACCCTGTAGTGCTGTCATACAATATGCTTTTCTGACTCATGCCAAAGGATCAGTACACAAACAACCCCAATTAAGAACAAACTAGAAGTTATTCATTTCTAAGTCGAATAGAAGGAAAAGGGCCAGTGAGTCACTTCTAAAATTCTGGCATGGTCAAGATGAATTATGTCATTTGTACTTGGTCACTACACAATGCTTGGTGTAGAAACAGCTGTAGTATGCTAGGAAAGAAACCAGAATTTTGAAGCTCCCAGAAGGTCTAAATATGTTCATCTTCCAGTAGTGACATTGCTCTTTCAAAAAGCTAAATTCTCTGACTGAGAGGACAAAATTTCCTTCCTTAATAGCCAGAAAGCTACTGCAAAGTAGAAAGAATAATGTGGTTTCAAGTTTTAATATGAAAATAAATAAAGAGCTTGAATGGCAATAAGGTAAATTCTACTTAGTTTTGCTTAATGCTTAGTTAGGGATAATGTACTATTTCTTTGGAAGACTGTAATCTCGCTATCACTTGGGCTTTTAAGTACAACTCTAACAGGCAATTGCCAGGTAGATTTGATCCTGCTGTGGGACAGAAGAGAAATCCCTAGAGTCGCTGGCATGAGCATTTTCTGTGGTTCTGTGATTACAGGATTCATAGCCTCTGTGGGTTTGAAGTAGAATTATTGGGAAACTTAATAACATAGATACAAACGAAGACATTAGAGACACAAGTAGTCCTACAAATCAAGAGATTAGGAAAATTATAGCTATTTTGATTAAATATAAGAAATACAGGGAGATTGAAAGGACAGTATAGAAATAGTTTAGTCTGCATTTAGGTGCCAGAATGTCTGCACATAAGCTTTTGGGAATTACTTCTTCTTGCTGTCCATAGCTGATGCTTACTAACTCCAGCTGTGACAAAATTCTCTCCTTAGATTAATGACATTTAGACCAATTCCAGAAAAGGGGATAATTTGGAAGTGAAATTAATATCTGTTGAAGACAAGGAAAAGAGTTAGCCTAAAATGTAGGGTAGTTTTACTGGGAAAATTAAACTGTTTTTCCTGTTCCTTGAGACTTAAAAGCTAAAATGTACTTATTATGTAGTATGGGAACAATTGTGGTGGGCAGAGGAATGGCCCATCTGCATCAATGTTTTCTGTCAGTGGCTTTTTATTATATGTCTGAGTAGGGCATAATGCTGCACAATTTACAATGGTACTGAGGGGCTGACTGATGACTTAAGCTCCTATAGTGTATTTTTATTTAGGGATATTGCAAGATATATATCAAAATTTTCTAGTCACATTTCAGAATGTGACTTGAAAATTTTGATATATATCTTGTAATATCTTGAATAACCTTCAACTGATATTTAGCATTATTTTTGTACTACAGGGCTTGAGAAATAACTTCTGGTTTGAACATAAAGTCCATGTTAATTTTTGATCAGCTTTATCTTCACACATCATAACTTTGATAACAAGTCAGAGTACAGGAAAAATGGGTCAGATGCTTATTTGGCCAGTGTTGAGCAGTGGTTTGCTTTTGAAAGCCTTATTAGAACAGTGTGAGCTGACAACAAGCTTCACGTCTCTGGCCTGGCAGTTGTGAGGGGAGGATAAGTGATGCTATTTTCTCCTTGATTGCTGAACATTTCTGTGACCATTCCTTAGGGGTGAATGAGCACGTTATTGACTCCTAAAGCAATGCACTGGAATCGAGCCAATGTGGAGGAGTTAGAAACAAACCTGCTGAAATGTATGGACTGACAACAGCACTGGGGGTTTTTTTTGGGTTTTTTTGTTTGTTTTTTTTTACCAACACAAAAGTCAACAGTAGTGTGACAGTGAGTATCTACAGTCATGGAAGAACGAGGAGAATGAAGACTGTTGGAATAAATACTGAGGAGGGAGTGTGAGCAAACTAGAGGTGATACTTGCATCCACTCTGGGCCAGCATTGGCCATGTGCCATAGCAGGTGAAACTGTTAGAACGATTTATTATATAAACAATCAATCAGGCCAAATTTATCTAATCAGCTTTTTGTGATTAAAATATGTCTGGGCTCCTTTTTCCAAAACTACAGGAGTTGCAGCAACATCAAGATTAGGAATAGACTCTGTGTCTGTGTATGTATGTGTGTTTGTATGAATATCACATATTGCAATAGATGTATGTATCTATTTTATTTTCCTTTGAGCATTTGCCCTTATGAGGTAGAGTATGTTGTGAAAAAGGAAAAAGCATCATAGGAGTAAGTAATGGGGACTACTAAACAAGAGCTGGCAGATGATGTTGGTGCCCTGAAAAGCTTTCAACTAGGATCTTCTATTTTTATTTTTCTATTTCAAGCAGACTGGTAGTTGTTCAAGCTGAGCTGGCAGAAGCTTTTAAACAGCATCAGACCTTGGGTGAAAAGCTGTCCTTGGGAAATGACATAGCTTCTAAGTAACACATATTCCAAATCTTGCCTGATAAAGTATGGGCCAGTAAATTTGTCAAGAGTGTGTATTTTGCAAGTTATTCTAGGTTACATAGAGAACATAAATGCTGCTGCAGGGTCTGTTAGAGTTGGGTTGAGTTCCATGTTCTATTTTTTATCTAATCAGCTGAGCAATATCTCAGGAAGATTTCTGCACATGACCATTAATCTTGCTCTGCCCTGTGCAAGGCTCCACAGATGATCTTTACTGGGTTATCCTGTATCTTCACAGTGAAACAAGTGAGGAGGCTGTAGGTTTCTTGGCAAATGGAGAGCACTAAACTCCTTCATATAGACATCAGTCTACTGTGACTATACAGCAGAAATGTTTCTAAATCATGTGTATTTAGGTTTTGTTTAGGTTTGGTTTGTTTCTTTCTTTTTCTTTTTCCCCCAGATATTTCTATCTGATGTCAGCAAAGTTCAAAAGGCCTCATTATTTTTTGGATTATCAAAAGTTTATGATTGGTTTTCTTCTGCTTGCTGCTGAAGAAGTTCTTTTAGAGCTTGCTTTTCCCTTGTGCCAACAGTAATCCTGGAATTCCAAAAACTCTGATTATTTGCATTTCATTACTTTGATGAATTGTACTTTACAATTTGAATCTTGATACTCCTCTGCATTACATTTGGGTTATCTTAGCAATTAGAAAAAGGCTGGGTTTGCCCTTACATACTTTCTTAATAATTACTATCTTCTATTAAGAAACAGATTTTATTAAATATATGAAAACTAGTGGAGAGTAGGATCACTTTTATTCTCTCTTCCTTCCCCTACCTCCTTTTCCCCAGCTTCTTTCTTTCTAGAGGAAATAGTAGGACAAAAGTAAGAAAACCAGAAAAGTATAGGGAAAAAAAAAAAACACAAACAGGAAACTTATAATTTTTCACTGTAACTTTAACTTCTTTGGAAAATCCATCATCTCAAGCCTATCAACTTTGCCCTAGGGATTAAAACCCCCAGCTTTTCTGTCCAGCTCCAGTCAGAGATTGTGAGGGAATAAAATTTGTCTTCCTACTGAATGGGCCCAGAAGTGGATCTCTGGCCAACTAATTATTTCATAATCTGTCAGGAAATTCTCTAGATCTCCAAGTATGCAGAGGATTGTCTCATCCAAACCCAAATGGCCTGGCTGAACAGCTTCATATTCTTCATTGCACATACTGGGGAATTGCGAGTTTGTGCAGGTAGAAAAACAACCACTGCAGTTGACCCAGAGTTCCTTCTGCAGATCACCCCGAGGATGTGTCAGAACCTCAGCTCTGCAGAGCCAGGCTGCTCTGGCTTCACTGCTGCTCCAGCCAGCAACATCCATTGTAACCTGGAATCCCCAAACACGCTGCCCTGGGAGCATGGGAAGCGGAGCATTGTGCTAGTTAAGATTTAAAATCTCTCTCAGCCTCTGGCAGATTTCTGGACATTGTAATGCATTTTCTATTTCTTTCATCTAGTCCACACCTTCAAGTGGAGGTTATGATTTGGCTCTCAGTACTTGTGCTGACAAACTGTGCTTAGACTCTGACTGACTGTACAGACCGTGTCTGTATAACATAGAGAGAGGTGGTTTATTTCTAGTTTCCTCAGAGTTGAAATTACATTCCTAATTCCAATAGAAAAGTAAACTAAACTTTCAAGAGGAAGGCCACTGAAAAAAAATAAATGGAACTACATTGTTTTTTAAAAGATGTGTATTGAACCCAGGACAAATATGACATAAGGTAGGCAAGATGTACAAATGCTTCAGTGTGCAGGATGGAATTTAGGGAGTTGGTTAAGTTGTCTCTGAATCTGAGCTGCAAAATGATGCAAAAGATGCAGTGATTGCTCTCTTTGTACTGGAAGTAAACTACATAAAAATATGGAAAGTAATGACCAAGTGACCTGTAACAATTTTAATAGCCCATAGGAAAAGGTCTGTTTTGCTTCAACTTGCCCGGTAGTTACGTAAGCACCAAAACCACTGTGTATTGTCTGAGATGCTGCACTGGAGAACTGTTGCTTTACAGAAACAGAGATTGTTAGCACAGGCATTAAGCAGAGACAACTCATACTGGTTGTTGTGTCATTTTAGAATATGGTAGAATCCTGCTGGATCAAGGGAATTGCAGCATCTTATCACAGAATGATTTATCAAAAGTAGTCTTCAAAACTTGCGTGACATAAAAAATCTATTTGACTTCAGGTAAAAGTATCTAATAATCTCTTACCTGAAGAGCTACTTTTATGTGACTGTAGTTTTTTCTGTTCCTTTACACACTGCCTGCCTTTTGACCTGCACAGCTGATGGTGTTTCAGTAAATGAGTTTTACTCTGTTCTTTGTTAACCAAAGCACAGTGATGTTCCGTGGATGCAGAAGGGGAACTCTTGCCACCCATGGATGCAGCTCAGACTTTAGAGGTAAGACCAGAACAGGCAGCAATCATTATAGCTGTTTGCACTGGTCTCTTAAAGAGACTGGGAGAACTGGGCAAATTCTTTTTTTTCAGACAAAAGTACATGTGCCTGCCCTATTGGTATGATTCTCCCAACTCAGTGGTAACACTGGCATAAAACATTATCTCATACCTCTCAAGGTCCTGAGGCAAGGCTGTTGGTGTGGCTAAAGAAATTTCATTCAGAGCTTATCTGAGAAGAGTAAAATGCCAAATTCCATCAGAAGGAGCAACATTTAGTTACCAAAATGAATGACTTGACAGGTGGAGATACCAGAACTAGGAAACAAACCGTGCTCTTTTGAGCCCTGGGGAATGAGAGCTCTTATAAAACCATGAGCCCATCTTTCTGCATAAAATGACTACTGGACAGTTGAATATAAGCTGTTTCTTGCTTGTAGTGTAAGGGTCTGACCCAGCTGCCTGAAATCCACATGGTGTTTTATCACTGATTTAACTCCATCTTAGATCATCTCATGTATTGAAAGATCTTATACATACATAGAGGGTAAATGTTATCTAGATTGATTTATTTGATTATATTGATTGCTCTCACATCAAATGTGACTGTTACATATGACTTTAAAAGGCTGCTTCTTCATTCCCATAAAATCTCAGAGTAGAAGTTTCTAAGATGTTATCTGTCCACAATTTAATAAAATGCCATGTAAATTCGGACTTTTTTCTTTCATTTGTGAAACTGGTGCTGAAACCATGTATGTGTACGTGGATACATACACACAAAATTCAAGAAAAGAACCAGCTACTCAAGCTGGAATGTGAATAGTGATTTCTCTGGTTGAAGCGCAGGCTTTCCCCAGATGTTTGATTGTACACATGGGGCAGGCTTCATTAGAGATGAATAGACAGTACATAAAATGCACACTTTCCCTCCCCCATTCCTCTTGTTTATCTAATTTTGTAGAAGGATTTTAATTAACCCCACACTACTGCAATAATCTACAGGAATTGTAAAGTGAATGTCCAGAAACACTAGAGATAGAAAAATTGCCACAGAGATCTAAGGTTATACTTTTGTTCTTTTGTGCCTGTAAACATATCTGTTCAAAACTTCTTTTCTTCTCTGTGCAGCTGAAAGGCATAAGGGAATATTTTTCATGAAAAAAAAAATTAGCAGTGCCTGCTTCAAAGAATTTGGGAATTAGAGATATTTAGATAGTGAGGAGTATTGCATTCACTCTCTAAACATCTCTAAGTTGCTTTTCCAACATGAGACATGTGCTTTCCATGACAGTACTTCTATTTACTTTTTTATAGATTGTGATAAACTACCTAATCTGAGATTCTGTGTGTATGTGTATCTGTAAAATACCATTACATGTCTAACTGTCCTGCTGGACAGATGCTGATATTATGTAGATTATGTTTTATGGGAAGGTAGGTCAGTGAAGCAGAGTTTGGATGTCTTGATATGCAGTATGTATGTGCATTAGAATAAGTCTAAACTGGGATGTTTCAAAAACCCTGGTCCTCTTCATCCTTTTGTGCTTGCCTGTGCTTGTCCCTTGTTTCAAGGGCTTGGAGCCTGTGGACCATCTGCTTGAAGCGAACTGAACTCTGTTTACATCATGCACAATGAAAGGCAACATAGGAAATCTAGTTTACTATACTCTCCTCATGTTAACTTTTAAATGAAATAGAGTATCTTCCATTTTCTCTCCACCCACTTTGTTTCTCTCTTTGTTTCACTGTAGCAAACAAGTTAAATTTGATTCAAATTTTAGAATCAACAGCTTTTTTGAGAGGCCAGAGTGTGTTACTTTAGAGGGCAGGCTAGAGAACAGGCAGCTGAGAAGCTGCAGCACAAGTGCTTGGTGGGAGGGATTATCATCGGGGCCAGTCTTTGGCTGGGGATTCCAGCTCTGCCTGGGCCAGGCTTCCTGCTGACAGCTCGTCCTTGTGCTGAGCCTGGCCGGGGAGCAACCTGGAGAGAGCTGGCTCTGCACAGCCTGGGCAGAGAAACACAGGAAGGCTGGGTGGGCTGTGCCACCCAAGACTCTTAATGCAGCTCAACAAGGCTCAATGCTGGATCATCCCAGGGAAAAGACTCTTCCTGCTGTGAAATACCTGTTATTTGTGTCAGGTGTTTGGAGGAAGGCAGGAAAAATACTATAGTGACAATCTATTTTGTAACTGTAAGTAGGGATAAATAAAGAGGGGGAAAAAAGACAGGATTTTAACAATTCAAACTGAAATAAGAAGAAGAGAGGGTTTTGTACAGTGAGTCTTTGGCAGCTGTGGTTAATCAGACCCAATTCAACTGTTGAATATTAGACAGAAATTGTGTATCCTGTAGTTGTTAGATCATACATATATGAATTTATGGTGTGAATCTCTAGCATAGAAAATATATTCAAGTCTGTTAGGATCTTTTCTAGTTACTCTGCTGGTAGACTTTTCAAGAATAAACCCTAAGCTAGACTTATTAGATGAGGGATTATTTATGAGCTATTTGGAGTAAATGTTGGTTTCTTGCCCCAGAATGAATCCCTGTTTCTACAGAAGATAGGGTGAAATCTTGCTCACATTGTGCTCATAGGGATTTGGCTGTAAAGATGACTTTTCATGGTGTAGGAAGTGCGTTACAGAGCAGCTGAATAGTCTTGGCCATGACCATTTATGTAAAAGGCTAAATTGTACATACCCTTCCTGAAATGCTGTGTGCATATGCCTCATCCTAAAAAACCCCCTTCTTTTCAGAAAGGGAAATTGAACATGTTCATTTTCCACTGCCCTGTCTTTTTCTCTCTTTAATAACCCAGTAATTCAGTCAGTACATGATGTTCAATTGCACTTTTACTCTTCTCAGTGCAGAATGGAAATCTTCACTCTATGAGGGCTCACACCCTCCAGTGAGAGTAAAAGATGATGGAGATCTAGTAATACTCAGGGGGTACAGGAGAGGGGGACACCACAGTGAATTTTTTTCATGCTGTTCCTCATGCATTGGAAATGTTTTCAGTATAGACCAATGTTTTGACACAAAATTTGCCTGCAGATCAGCACAAAGGTTGCCTGTGGTCCAACTGTTTTCATGAATCAGGGGGAAAGCATCTAGGCATGTTCACTGTGCAAAAAGGCAAACCCCATAGCTCAGTACTGAGATAATCCATAAGCCTTTTATTTATTTTTGGTAAACAACTCTCTTCTGCTTCAAATTAATATCCTGATTGAGTTGCTGATACAACTGTTAAGCTATTTAGCATCAAGTTGCCAGCAGACAGCATGACAAGAAACTGATAGGAGTGTTCCTGACAATGACTTATTTTCAAGTGTCTGATCAGAGCCATAGCACAGCCTTGGATCTCTGGATGTTGTTTTTCAGGTTAGATACTCAGAAAATACTTGAGTGAAGATTTTCTCAGGGGCAATGGTTTTCAGATAATTTTAAGTTCAGCCAAGAATCAGTAAATCAGGAAAGAACGTAATGTTAAAAACTGTGTGGAAACAACCTCTATTCCAAGCTAGAGGTGTGAGTTCAGTCTGTGCCTGTGTGTCTGATGTAGGGGCAGTGGTGCACACTGAAGTAAAGGGACAAGGAATAATGAGTAAAACTTAGATATTAATACTTGACTTGCATTCCTGGAGATATTGCTGGAGTCTACCAAGCTCTATCTGCCATTGCCAAGGGACAGTACAGCTAAGTGCCTTAAGAAATACTTGAGCTCCTATCTTCTCAGATGTAGTTATAGTCTACCTTCATTATTTTCTTGGTTCTTCTCTCAACTTGTTATGTTGAGAATAAAAGACTAGACATTTGGGCCCAATTCAGGCTAACACACAGGAACATTTAACACTGAAGAGCTTTTCTAGTGGAAGAAATGTCTGATTTTCCCTCCAAAGCAAGGAAACAATCACTTCCTCCATGTATTTATCTTCACTGTAGCATCCTGACACTTTTGTACCGGATCAGGGCTTTCCTGTGCAGAACACAGGGAGAAATGTGTGCTGGTGCTCATTTGGTGACAGTCGTGGCTGCCAGCTGGTAGAGTAGTGTACTAAAGCAATTACAATCATTCCACAGAGGGAAAAATAATAGTACTTTCCTAAAGTATATTAGACCTACTTCTAATGTAGTGCATAGGAACGATTTCACTGAAATCAATTATGCTGGTTTTATTTTCAGACTGCTGCAGATAAGAAAAGAAAGAGGCGTAGCATGTGGCTAGTTGTAGCTGAGATTTCTTGAAGAAAAAACCAAGATTCATGGCTAAATTTGCATTGTTCCTATGGAAGGGGAAGGAAAACTGGTAAGTCTAAAACTAAAAAAACCCTTTGAAACAGTATTTCAGCCCATAATCAGTAGTGTTCTGACATGTGTTGGCAGAAATAGCACTGAGGTGACAAAGAATCTGGAGTAAATCAAACAAACAGCATGAATTCCAGCTGTCAATCAAAATCCAGATTTTTTTCATTTCATGACCATGCAATTGCATCGCTATTCAAAGGACTTATTCTTGTGTCATGTATGTTGCTTTAAGTAAATTAGCTCTGGGAACCCACTTGGGAGGAAAAAGAAAAACAAAACAAAATAACCCAACCAGAATATTGTTAGAAGGTTTATCCAAAGTCAATATTTATGAAGTCATAACAGCCCAGGAGGAATCCATGCTGTTTCAGTACCACAAGCAGTGCCATTGCTTCCACAGTGTTTTGTAGGGTTTCACACCTCTGAATCAGCAAATAACTTCACAAAGGCAGCTAATGTGCCAGGGACTTGTCCAGCCCATGTGGTTCATATTCACTGCCTGGAAGGGTCAAAGCTCATGCTCAAGAACAATTTCCTCAGTATCATCCTGTTATTCTCACACTGCTTAGAAGACTCATTTGCAAGAGCTCCAGCATGGGAAGGAATGCACAGATTTGTGATGAGAGAGGAGGTGTGGAGCAAGGAGGGCCAGAGTGTGGGTTCTTCCCCCCATCTCTGTGGTGCTGGATGGTTGTCCTGGCTTAGAGCTTCTTACTGGAAACTTCTGGCCACATCTGCCCATGTAGCAGGCAGCACTGCATGTTTGCAATGCAAGAACTGGTAGTAATACTTTCCTGTTGATAAATCCCTGATGTAGGAGCATCTTGAACGAATTGGGTGTTTGTAGCTACTTTTCTCTTCAGCATATCCCATTCTTTGTCTCATAGCTGCTTTTCAGCTAGAATACAGGATGTTCTCAGTTTTAATCATAGGTCTTTGTAATTATCCCTTTGCACCAGAGGAAATAAAGATATCTTAGGCAAAGTTTGTTGGTGACTGAGCATCTGAATTTCTAACCTGTGAAAAATGCTGAAATCCATTATTATTTCTAAGTTAAATGAGTTGGGTTCCTACCTCTTTTTCATGGCAGGATTAAGCATTAATAGGCTTGCTGCCTAGAACTGTGCCTTGCTTTCTGGCTGCTTGTTTCTGAACAGCTTGGGCACCCTTTGCTCCCACTTACCATGGTATATCCAGTTGTTCCCCAAAAGGTTTCTAACCAATGTTTTGGTCTAAATCTCCAGTTGTTTAACAGTTTTCAATAGACCTACAGCTGCGCATAGCTATTTTCAGAGGAAGTTAGGTTTTAAACAAACAATTCAGATCTCCCAGCTCTTGAAGTGGGCAGGTCCATTTGAAGAATGCCTCTCTGATGGCAGACAGACTGCACCCAATATTGTGCCAAGTCACTCTCCATTTGTAAATATTAGAATGTGTTGTAGTTACAGATATAGTAAAAGAAAGAAGGTTTAAATTATACAGCTGAGAAACACCAAAGGAAAATAAATGTAAAACAGCACATGATGTGTGTGCTGTAGGTCTCCAGTCTTGCTATTAGATAGTAAAGGAACACAAGCTAAAAAGGTCACTCAATTGAGTGACTCTCATGTTTTCCTGAATGCCTATTTTTGCTTTACCTAAATCTGTGTAATCTTCTGCTTCTCTTTCACTCATATTTTCTGCTGCGAACATGTTTTAAAAGGAAGGCTTAATCAGGAAACATGTGTAGACAGGTTATTTGACATAAGTTTCATAATACTAGTTCTAAAGGACTAAAGATGGTGATTAGCAAAAGGCAATGGAAGAATGTAATGAGTATGTCCACAAAAAGACAAGTATTGAGCAAGGGACGTGGTCTGTGTAGTTGTACATGACCTGGCTGGTGCTTATCCAGAACATGGGGGAGTCCTTCAGTGTGACCAAAGAGAAATACTTGGTATGGAGGAGGGAGGGGAAAGTCCTTCTTTTGTTTGGCTAGAAAGTCAACTTGTCCTGCTGTGCTGCTGTGAAGTTTTCATTAAGAAGGAGGCAGTGGTACCAGAGACCAGAGCAGCTGCAGGTGCCAGGGAACTGCCATTCCTGGAACTTGCCCTCACACGCAAAGTACAGTAAGTTTAAAACAGGCATGTTCTCCCATTTCTGTAATGTGACTTATTAATTCAAAAACTTTTATGCATCTTTGCTCTTCTCAGGCAAGGATCTGACAGGAACTGTTCATCTAGCACTAGGGAAAGGCACAGATGAAGACATAAACCAGGCTTTTCTGAAAACAGTTTCTGAGTGTGAACTACAAAACACTGCTGCTGCTCAGGATACCTAAGCTGCAACTGAATTAGCTACTATTATTTTCCCTTGGTGTTATGTACTCTTTCTACTAAGTACTCCTGCTTAAAGAGTAACAGATCAAGGGGTGAAGAGAAACTTGTAAAACTATCCTTTTTTTTTTTTTTCTGTTTGTTTTTGGGGTTTGCATTAGTGACTTTTTTCCCGAAGATCTTTAAATCTAATGCATGTATAAAAGGCACTTTCCAAGGCTTAACCGTGCCACTGACCTATGCTGGACATGTTGCAAATTGGACATTGTCTTCTGTATACTAGGCTGCAGATTTCTAACTCTTTGCAGTGTTGACGCCTGCTCTCACAAAGAGAAGGAAATGAAGCAGAAAGATCCCACTGCGACAATTAGTGGCTCACAGAGAAGTATTGAAACAAATAATAAGTGGCTGAAACAATTCAAGGGAGGGAAACTCTAGCTTCCTACTCTACCACAATCTAATCTTCTTTCTCAGATTCTCTCTTTCCTTATCCCAATGGGGATTTTCACACACTTTCATTCCCACCGTTAGTGTGAAGTGATTCTTTGTGACCAGCAAGCAGCAGTTTAGTCCTGCAGTGCTGCTCTACCCTCTTGTCTGTTGGCCGGTCTTATCATTTTATGCTGTACTCTCAACTGAATTTTTCAAGTAGCACTAATGTCTTGTTCCCAAGCTGCTGTATCACAAAGAATTTTAATGAAACCAATTGAAATAGATTCCTCCTCTTTCACTGAGGCAGCTGGCCAAAGAACTGGCTCATGGGCAGGGAAGTTTTTCAGCTTTGGAAGTAAAAATACTCCAGTTCCCCTTGTATCTCAGAGGGGAAGCTTTGCAACTTGCTGGGTGAGTAGTGCTGGTGGCTCTCCCTGCACTCACTGAAGGAGCTGAGGGGTGACTGGATCACCATGTGCTGAACAGATGATCAAGTAGGTTAATTCGTGTGGTCACATGTAGATGTGGCACTGATGAATGGTTCAGTTGTGGGCTTGGCAGTGGTGGGTTTATATTTGGGAGTCGATGACCTTAGAGGTATTTTCCAACCTAATAATTCTATGATTCTGTGATTCCTGTCCTACTCAAATCTCTCTTTGCTTGATAAGTTCATACTTTACTCAAAAGCATTATTTTTTGCAGCATCTTCTGCTAACAAATTAAAGCTTTAAACAAGCACTTCCTTTACTTATATTGCAGTGAGTTGCTGCAATTACATTTCATCTCCTATGTGATTTAATCTCCTATGTGAATGACGTTTTCTTTCCAGCATTTATGTTTTGCTCTCTATTTAAAAGAATTATGTTATTTCATATTTCCCTTGATGTCCTTGATCTCTTAGAAAAAAGCAGCCAATAGCCTGAATATATTGGTGGTTTTCATCAGATAGCCACGTTTGTTAAGTGAGGCCATGAAAGACCTCAGGTAACGTCGCAGTACAATGAGGGGACTCGTAACTCTGCAGTTGCTGAGAACAGATTGAGTGTCAGCTGCTCTGCTGCACAGATAAGGGGTGGGAAGGATTGCTCCTCGCCCCCTCAGCAGCAGGACAACTTCCTCCTGCACTGCTGGAAAAACACGATGCACGCTGTTCTGAGCAGTTCAGCAGCAGCAAGGGGAGGAGGAGACGCAGGGATAACAGACAGGACTCTGCATTAGCTCTTAGGAGGGAGCAATCAGTCCAAAACTCAAACAGCAAGCAAGAGGGAGGTTAGGGAAATTAGAGTACAGGCAGCAAAAGAGACAGGGAGGGAAAACAGTGACAAGTCTATGTTCCTTAGCTTTTCAAAAGGCCTCCTCGTGGTCTCTGCTTTAATGTACTCTTCTGATGCTGTCAGTGCCCAGCTGAACAGCTTTGGCACCTCCAGAGTGGAGGTTAATGCTGTTCAGCTGCCCTTAATTTAGAACAAGTCTTCCTCCCCTGAAGGCTGATAGAATTTGCTAGCTAATTTTCAGACTGGCACAGGCTAAGTAATCTTTCTTCGTATCAGTTAGGAATTGTCCCAAGCAGAGAATTCCCACCATACAAACTATGTACAGTAATTAATTAATAATACCTTAGTACTTAGTCTTTGCCCTTGAAAAGAACTCCTGTCTCTAGTCCATCTGGCTGCAGTTGTGTCTCTCCCCGAAGCAAACAGTAGTCATGCAATTGGCAGAGTAGGTGAAGTAGAACGTGTACTCTGCAGCAGAGATTAGAACTAAAATACTGTAACGTGCCAGAGCTAGTCTTGCTCACATGCTACCTGGCTTAGCAATTAGTCACTTATTTATGAACTTCATTAGATCATGGTCAGAGCAGCACAGCATTTGCTTCCTGAGAGATTGTCTACCACTGCCAAACAGGCTTCGGTTTAGGTTCTGAAGCACAGGTAAAGTTCTACGTGATACCAAACCACCTCATAACTCAGGAGGGACTGGCAGAATTCTTTCTAGATTCAATCTGTGGTTTCCAAACCTGTTTTCTTCCTACTAATGAGACCTCTTGGAGGTAGCATAGTTACCCTTCTCTTAGTGTTATAATGCAGCTTTTCTTTGCATGTGAGAAATCTTTAACATACAGCTGTGTACAGCTGTCTTTTTGCAACCAAGATCTGCCATGGTGCCTACAAGGCCTCTGAAACTGCTTGGGAGTGCTGTGCTGTGACAATTGCCTGGTGAATACACAGGAAAAAGTCCGTTTTCTGCAGTAGATCTTTTGCTTAGAGCCTGTATCTGTACGTGAACTTGGGAATGGAGAAGGGTTTTTTTGTGCAATGAATAGCACAGTCAACACATCATCTTTTACTGTTTTGTCTGGGTTCAAGTGTAATGGAGCCCAAAATGTTAGCAAGAAAAAACAACCTGTTTTGCTGTGCTTTAAAATAAATATGTTCACCTGGTTGGGCCAGTTCCAGTACAATAATAATAATAATAATGTGGGTTTTTAAAAGCATAAAACTAAATGTTGCAATGAACTGTTGCCAGTGACTATCTGGTTCTAAGGTTTAGGGCTTATGCTGGACACTTTATTGCTCTTTTCAATGAAAATGCCCTTAGGGATCTTAGGTCCAGTACACTTCATATAAAGCAGGAACAGAGACACAATTCCAGACTTTTCTTCAGACGCTAACTCAAAAGTTACCAAGAGAAGATCCTCCTCATAGTTGCTTATGGGTGGTGTGCTTCTCACAGTGCCAGTGTATCACTGTTCCTGGCTCGGTTTCAAATCTCAGACTTTTAAGCAAACACTGTCAGGACTACCTATTATTTTCTAGTTGTCAGTATTGTTTCTGGAAGCAGATGGTCTTTCACGCAGCCAGTGAGTAGGGACATGACAGTTGTCGCTCGCGTTTTCTTGTAGTGTCTGAGGGCAGCAGTATGGGGTGCCTTACTGCCTTCGTCTCAGAGAGAGAAGGGCGGGAAGAGCTGAAACCTGCTGGAGTACAATGTACTCATTACCCTGCTCTGGCCGCGCAGAACGGCTGCGTTGGCGGAGCCCAGGCAGCGGCACCTGCCCGGCCGCCCCTGCAGAGGAGGCTGCGCGGTCAGCCCGGGGCAGCGCTCCGCTCCCTGACAGCCTCTGAGCGCCGCTCCCACCGCGGGGCGCTGGACGCGCGTGGGCACCTGCGCTGCCGGTCAGCGGGGGATCCGCGGGGCGGCCTCGCCGGCGGGTCCCTCGCACTCCGCGCCATACGCCGCCTTCCCCCCCGCACGTCCGCGCACCGGCGGCGCTCGAAGGTGAGGTGCCCCTCGCCTCTGCCTCGCAGGCTTCCCCGCTGGACATCGCCGCTGGAGCGCCGGCCCGCCGGGGGAAGGAGGGAGGGAGGGAGCGGGCTGCGCGCTGCGGCCGGCAGGTGGCAGCAGCCGGCGCGCGGCTCCTGCGCGGGCGGCGGGCGGGAGCGAGGGGAGAGGGGAGAGGCTGTGGCTGAGCTCCGGAGCCGCCGGGAACCTGCTCGGGTCCTGCGGGGCTCCGGCATTCCCGNCCCGAGGCCGCGCTGAGGGGCTGCTCCGCACAGGGTGTGCATTCGGAGCCGCGGCCCGCGGGCTCTCGCTCTGCTCCGGCTGAGGGAGCGCGTTCGGCTCTGCTCCGCTCCGCGGGATCCCTGCGCCGCGTGTTTTGGCTGTGTAAGTAGCCATTTCAAAGCTGCTCTCCTCGCACGCTCGGTTTCCAGGAGCTGCATCCAGAGGCAGTGTAAGGAGCTGCTTCGTTTTGCCTCGGTGTCCCACCAGAAGCCGTAGCTGCACGTAGTCTGAGCCGAATCCAGCAGTTTGTATGGGAGAGGGAGAGAAGTGGATAACTCGCCTCACGAAGAATGCGTGTTGCAATTGTTCTTGCTTTGGGCCAGATCTTTTGGTCTAACTAAGCACAGTGTGCAAAGCATGAACCGTGTTTGGCGTTCGGTGTTTCTCTTCACGCTTTCCTGCCTCTAGCTTTGTTACCATCTCTCCTTTAATTCTACCAACACTCGAGCTGTTTGTGCTCAGTTGTCAGGCTACAGGGTATGCTCTGTAGCAGAGGAGAATCTTGAAATACCTTTTCTTCGCCAGCTGCGGCTTTACACTTTTTCAGCAGTTAGTGTGTCCACACCTGTGTATTTTATAGCCCTTGACACACTTGACATTAATTAATCCAAATTATTCTTTTCCAGATTCTAGATACATGAACAGTTTAGAGAAGCTGACAGCAGTGAGTTCTACAGGTTACTATGTTGTGTGCTTCTTGTAAATTCTTCTTTTTCTTCTTCTACTTCTTTTTGCTTCTTGTAAATTTTCTGTCTGATACTATATGAACCTTATAAAATGGATTAGGCTTGGTTTCTGCACACTATCTCTGTGCTATTTGAGAGTTGCGTACTTTCATTATCTGTTTACCTCAGCTATTCTTTATTTCAAGTTAAAGAATTCTTAGCTTTTTTGTCACCTTTCTTCTATATCTCTTGCCAGTGTAATTTCTCTTTTCTGTATTTTTTTCATTTTTTCATACTTTTTTTTTGATCAAGAGATCACCAAACTGAGCTTTTTGCAGTATTTCAGTACAACATAAGGGCATCATGATGTCTGCTAGCAGAGATGACAGATAAATTGGTGCATCAATATTGTGAATAGCCATCAAAAGTAATAGAAATATTTGTGACTCCATGTGTCACCTGTTGATGAATCAATGCGATTTGTTTTTTTAATCAGAAACCACTGTCTAAGGCACTAGTGGTTAGCAGCTCAATACAAGGATATAAGATTATGGATTAAATAGTTGCCTGATGGGCTCTTAATACTCTGTCAGTCTGTGTGCATGTTTTTCCTGTCTTCTGTGGCAAGAGCAGGAACTGAAAATAGCCCAAATCTGTCTGAGTTTATTGCTGTTTGTGGAACTGCCAATGCATTCTTAGAAAGTTGATCTACTGAGCTGTAGCTTGCCAACTCGGACCTCTTTCTGGTGTCAACTTAGTAGTAATCTACTTGTTGATGTGATTTTCACCTATTCAGTATCATCAGGGAGTTAAAATGAAACTGGATACTGCTGAAATACATTAGACACCTGTAATTCTTGATGCTTTCTTTTCCATCACCAGGGAACTCCATTTCCAGGGAACCTAGTGGGAGAATGGAGTTAAGTAGACTAGGAGGAGAGACTGCAGCACTTTTCTTGTTGAAAGGCAAAGTGAGCATTTTTAGCCAAGTTAGAAATATGGGGCCAGCTGGTGTGGATTGTCATAGGGAGTTCTTCAAAGTGAGTATAGGTAGGAAACATGGATTATTTATCATAATTTTGCCCTGAACATAACTTGTCAGGTTTTATTTAGGAGCAAGGCTAATCCCAGGTCTTGCTGATGATGACTTTAATCTGAAACAGCTCCATTGTAATTGAAGGAGCAACTTTTGATTCCTGACTAACTCTCAGAAACACTTGGAACTGTTGTATAGTGCAAGATTTCTTCTTTCTGCATTTCATCCAGTAGGTTCCTTCAGAGCTCCAGCAGATTTAATTGCAGAAAATTAATTAGGTTGCTCCCAGGCAGTGATGGGTTTTATGATCTCAGTACAAAATCTTTGGTTTTGCTGTAGAACAAACTGAGTAACTGTGCTAGGCAGATGTGCTTTAAATGAAGGCTGAAAACAAAACAAAAAAGCAGGATCATCTTGAAGACTCAAACTGGCCTCAGTGTGTGATTCTGTGTGGACAGTGACACCAGAAAAGCTGGGTTTCCACACTACAGTCTCAGTTCTCTGTGATGTGACATCAGGTGTGTGATATTCAGACTGTTCACAGTGGCAGTTGTAGTATAAACAGAGGTGAAGTGCTGGTCAGACAGTGGTACTTGGGATTTTCTTTTTTACTTTGAAAACCAAGTCTATCACCTGCAGTGAAGTACAGTCATTGCAGACATTTCTGTGGGCTTTAGAGACAAGGGTACAAGAGAAGTAAGGTTTGATGGTTAAGCACTTAAAAAACCCAAGGAACTCCAAAGTCAACCATGCATAAGCGATTTTAGCTGTATCCCCTGTAGTGTTATGTTATCATAACAGGCTTCAGATTTGGAAGGTTGTTATTTTTTGCAAGTAGGAAAAAAAGTAAAAGAAAACTTACTGTGTCAAACCAACTTCTAAAGAGTTTGGACCTTGATAGTAGCCCTTCTACCACAGACTTGATAGGGAAAGTGTTTTGTAGCTTTTAATTGTGAAATGCTTCCAGTTGTAACAGTGCTGGTTGAAGAACAGATTCTATGACAAGTTTTGTTCCCTTGAGTAGGCACATATACAGTTCAGTTATTAGTTCTTTTGTTTTCAGACAGCAGCTCTACCTGATCTAAATGCAGTTTGGACCATGACTTGGGTAATTGTAAAGCTAATTAAGTTATGAATATATGTGGTTCAATATGTGACCAATGAATGTGGTTGCATTGTTAATGTATAGGAGGTTAAGTAACAGTGTTCTGCATTGAGATAGTTTGTTTTTGTTCAGGATAGTTAGTACTTTACACTAGATAATTCTGATCATGTATCTTAGATTTTTAGGAAGAGTGCATGGTTTAGTACTTCATTTAGAAGATTATTTAGAGAGATGTTAAGTAGATATAGGATTGGTAAAAGATTGATTAACAGAATGATCTGATGGACACTGATTCTGTGTCATATCTTACTTTGTATAAAGGGAGCAGAGCTGAAACCATGTGCTTTAGTATTGCCTGATTATTTTTTTTCTTCATTTGAATTTTTGTTCTTTGTGTTAGTGACAATAACAGATTCAAATTCTGTAATTTAAACCAACTCAGTTTTCTCCTCCTGGAATGTTCTGTCCCACCCATTTTTCTCTTGGGGGCTTGAGTGTCATGTCACACATCAAATTTGTGTAACCCCTGCAGGGTTATGGCATTCCCAGAGATGGGTCACTGTTCATAATTTTGGTTGCTGTTAAACAGTCAGCACTTGTCAACACCATGTACAGACATCTGTTACATATTTTTTAAATGGTGGTACCAAGTGTTAAATGTGGGGCTTCTCCACAGGAACTGTTCTTGCTCTAGAGATGCAGATAGGATCTCAGTCCAGTCCTTGTGAGGGCAAGCAGCCTTGTGGGCTGCTGAGGTGATGGATGTGTGAACGTGGGCTTCTGGTTTCAGCACTCCCACTGGCTGCTCTGGGCTGCTCACCAGGGCCATTGGCATCTGGCTTTATCTCTGAACTTGTTCCTTTATCTCTGAACTAGGTATGATAATTACAGGAAGCTGGTCAACTGTTAAATTTCCTGAAGATAGTCTGCACACAAAGATACTACAAAAAAAAGTCATTTGAACATGAATGAACCCAAATTATGTAGTATGTGTCTCATAGGTTTATTACTGTGTTTCTGCCAATCACAGCTTAAGGCCTTGCTTGTTGGCTATTTCACATCAGTCCTGTGCTGCTGCTACTTGGCATCCCACTTCAGTATTTATTTTGGTCCTGGTTTTGGAATTTCCCTTCACAGGAAGATTCCAGGCTCCTTATACGGAAAAATTTATTTTAAAAAATTTACTTTTTTTCCATCAGTTCTGTAGATTTTTTTCTCAGTAAGTGCAAGAGCCACTATCTCTTTTATTTAAAGCTCTGGTCTAAGAACCAGTAAAGTCAAGGAAAAGGTTATCAGTAACTTCAGTGTCTTTTGGATCAGGCCACTCCCACATGATGTGCTCTTGTCATTGCTGTGAGCATGTTTAAACAAGACCACTGGTTTCAACCACGAGTTTCCAGTGTTTTCTTTGACAGTGTGAGAGTTAGTAACTTTTCATTAACTTAACAAAGTATACTTGTTGTGTAGTTGGTTCCCGGAACTGGAGCCTTTGGAACACTCTTTGGGTACCAATATAATATTTAAATTACAGGACTTGGTAGATAAAATTCATCCCTTTGCAGAGGAGCTGCTTGTTCATAACTGTGATCCTTTGTTCCCCTTCCTATAAGACTGCTATAAACTCATGAGTTACATATAGCCATTTGTGACTAAGTGTAGAGAGAAATACAGAAAACTGCCCTGTTTTGAATGTAATATTTGTTGATTGAACTTTGCTTACTTGTGCTTTTTTTCCTAAACCCAAGCTTCTTAAAATACTAACATTAATAAAAGAATAGTCCTTTTTGTTAAATTTAGGAGATAACTGCCGTGACAACAGAAGTTCCAGCTTCTGAACTTTCAACTTCTGAACTTTATCTTTGACTGGGTTGTATTGACCTCTTCTTGCATCAAAATGAAGTTTAGGGGAGAAACCTGGTAGTGAGCAGACTCTCCTAGTTTGTTGATGAACGAGCAGGGCTGATGCGACACCTTGGGCCTGGCTTGCCCAAGAGGTGAGGCAAGGTCTGTCCTCTGGGACTGCATGGTCTGCTGAGATAAGAGAATAGGAGGAGAAGGCTTCCCAAAGCAAAGTGTTTGTTGGGAGCCTGAGGATACTGTCTGTGATGCTGATAGAAGTACTGTGGTTTCCTGCTTGTTGCCTTCCATGTGAGTCATGATATCTGAGTTGGAATGTGTTTTCTTTGCTCTGGTTTTGGGAAGAGGATGGCTAAAGAAGCCCTTTTAAAAAGCCCTTTTTCATGAAACCTGCTTCTTGGTGAAAAACATCTGTTGTGCTTGGCCTTGCTGGATCAGCACTTGGATATATGTGAGCATGGATACTGCTCCCCCAGGAGAAAAACGTCACTTGGATACTTGAATATTGTATGACTAAAATTTGTAATCCTGAATCAAGCGGATTCCCCTGATACTCCCTTTGGATTAGCTGCAGAGAAGTGCATGGAAGGACAAACCTATCTCTAAATGGCAAATTCAGCAAAACTATTGACACTAATCTGAGAGTAAATGTTGACTTGGAAAGTATTCACATGTCCTGGATTTTTTTTCCACAGTAAAGGTGATTGCTGTAGTCCTGACTTGGTAACATCAAACCATTAGTTGCTTGTACATTATACTTGTATTTTTGTTTGGTTATTTTTATCTAAAACATGTAGTTTCTACAAAAGTAAAAAAAAAGAAATATTTTTGCTTATCAGATTGGCAAAGAGAAGCAAGAGCCTGTCCAATCCCACCCTGCATAATTACAATAAAATGTCATCCCATGACACAAGCTGCCCAAAAGAGTGATAAATTGTATGGAATGGATGCAATTACTTAATCTGGCAGAAATGAAAGCTCTGTCTCATTTTCTTGTAGTTCCATGGAGCTGCATTCACTGGGGAAGTGAGTGGGGAATAGTGGGCAAATCTTGCAGATTTTCAGGGTCTCTATGTGGAATTGAAGCACTTTACTAAACCAGCATAAGAATAAGGCTTTAAAAGAACAGAGTGAGTTAACCATTAACTGTTTGTATTGTTCAGTTTTGTTGGCCCAGGAAATACTGTTCATGTGTTGAAACACAGGGGTTAAGGCAGGATTTGATTTTTTTGTAGTGATAAGCAACCATTAAAAATATAATTTCTTATACTCCTTTTCTTCTTCAGGCATGGCTTGTACTCATTAATACATATTGCACCCCAGAAAGATTATCTCTTTTTTCCTTTCTTTCTTACTTTCCCCCTCCAGTTCAGAGATTTGCTCAGATTAAGGCAATTGCAGTACTCTTGTTTCTTCCCATAGTAATGTTTACAGTTTTGCAGGATCAGGTTCAGATTTATTACGTTGGCACTCACAATGCTGCTGTAATTATTCAGTTATCATAAAGCTGTGCCTTCTGCCTGTATTTGTTGCTGGCCAAATTCATCATGTCATGGCTGAATGTAGAGGGATAGTGGTGAGCATGTTTAAAATTTAAATAATAATAATTAAAAATTATTTTAAACAAGAAAAACATCCTTATGCAGTTTTGAATCGTGAGGGCCTGAAAGGGTTAAAATATCTTTGCTGCTTTCATACTGTTAAAATTGGACAGAAACTGTCATTTTCTGATTTCTTTTGAACCATAGTGCTTGTGATTTAATTGTGATTGTTTCTACTGCTTTGAAATGGGAAGAGGAGGAGAAAGTGTTCCCTAATGTATCTTCCTGGCATTTGAAGATTCAGAAAGGTGGGGTTTGTTTCTGCTCTTTGTTTTGCTGTTTTCTTAAAGTTATGCTAGAAGGGCTTTTCAAAACTGGGCTTTGCAAAATGCCCGTTTCCTCCCACCATACAGGTATTATGTTAGAGCAGGGAGCACAGTGTGAAGCAGTGCCCAGAGTGATTCCACTCGAGTTGCATTCCTTTCAGCAAGTCTTCACCTATCTCCAACAGTGAGTACTCAAGTAGAAGATTAAAAGTCACTATATAAGACTGTCTGACTTTAAGCAGTTTGTGCAACAGCAGTAGACTCTGATTAAAAAAACCCCAAATCCAGAAGACAACATCTGAAATTTGGTCATAGTTTTTTTTAAAGATCACTCTATCAGCTCTGGCATATGGATTATATAAAGCAGCAAATGAAGTTCACAGTGTTGGAGGAGTTACTTTGTTTCCCTTGCCAGCGTTTTGTAATAGGCTGTTCTTGTTGTCCTGCAGATTCAAGAAGTCTTGCATTCATGTTTTAAGTCCCCATTTTTCAGTTTGCAGACACATGGGTGTTTTGCCTGAAGCATTAAGTGACGTCAGGTGAGGGTCGGTGTGCTGTACTAACCTGCCCTCAAGCACAAATAAGTTCAGGCTCTACTGCCAAGAGATGACCTTTGATTTCTTTTTACCTTATGCAATAAGGGCCCTATTCACTTTGCTTAGGCCAATTCCCAGCCACTTGAATAGGTTTTCTTGAGCAGGAATGGTTACAAAAGTCCCTAAACATGGCATAATGGTGGCAGAGATTTCTGGATTGTAGATTACTTTGATACACTAATTAGATTTGGCTATTACTGTGGTCAGAAGAGAGAAATGACTTCACTGTGACTTGCACAGCTGCCAACTCTAAAACTAGCACTATGAAGTACAGTTTCTAAACTACATCTGATTAACAGAGATAGTGAGCAGAGATGCTTATGTGTTAAAACTTTTGTTATATGTAGACAGAAAATAATACCTTAATCTGCAATGTACAGCCAAAGGCTGTGTATGCTGTCAGTGGCACCCGTATCATGGTAGTCACCCTTCCCGCTCTGGGTATCCTCCTAATCCAGGTATGTTGTTAAGCTGTGAGGTGCAGGGTCTCACAAAACTAAGTGTAATAATTTTGCTGAAACTGCTGTGTTGCAAGTATGTTGGGGCTACCTTATTCTGAATAAAGTAGTGTATGGCTAAATGGGGAGGCAGGATAGAGCCACCTCTTTATGTGCTGTGACTAATTGTGCTGCTGATTTCCACTGTTTTGTTGAGAAGGGGTTTCTTTAACCAACCTTTCTTTGCAAGCCCATGCAGGAATTATAGGGAAGTATGGTATTTCTTACAGTTTTGTCTCTTCAACCCTTCTGCCTTTTGCAGATACAAGAGTGGGTACTTGTGTGCATTAGCTCTGGTGAATGACTTTTCAAGTAGCAAAGTTGATTCAGTTCTTTCAAAGACTACAGTCATGTATTACTCCTACTGTCAAGCAAAGCTCTACTGGGTGCAGTATTGAGTTTACTTATAGGCTGAGAAAAACTCAAGACTAGAACCCGACCTGGAAAGGATGACTGGAAGTCAGAAAGGCATCTTCCTGACTTGTTTAGGTTTTTTGAATAATACTATTAGCAAGGGTGACAAGGGCTGTTGGTGATTCTGCAAGGTTAGAATCTTTTATCTGTCAACCATAAACTTATTCTTCACAGGCCACTGGATGGCATCTTCCAAACCATAAATTTCCTAATAGAGAGATTTTAATCTGCAGCTGGTGAAAGGTTTCAACTTTCCTGCTTAGTGAATGATAGCCCAAGATTCCTTGAATGTATGATGATCTTTTTGTTTTTGTGTCAAGGACTGGTATCTCCCGTAGGAGTGTAACAGTTCATGCAGTTTACATTAAATGGACTGAAATACTAACTGCCATCTAGACCACCAGAGAACATGAGGCATAGCAGCAAGACAAGATTTGTGGGATGTCTAAAATCCCTTTCAAGCTGACAGGATAAGAATAAACAGCTCCCTCTCCCAACACTTAAAGGATCTTGCAGTTCAGTTTTGAAATGCAGGAGGGTGAAGGGTTCACCACATGGAGGTACGATTGATACAAGCATTAGGATATTTCTGGAACCTGAACCAAATAAGGACTTCAGGAAAATGATACTCAGCGGCATCAGTCTTGGGGTTAGAATTGAGAATGCAAATAGTTTCTGGATTTCTGAACATAGGGATTTTACATTTCTTCTGCTGTCACTAATCATGCTGAATCCTAATTTCTCTTTCTTGAAAAGACACAACAATAGTGCTGTTTGTCATCTTTACTAATTAAAGCTTAGTAACTTAGTGTTTTCCCTTTTTTTTCCCATTAACACCTTCTTCTCATAGAAAAGAGATGCACCTCTGCAAATGTACCCCTTTAAGTGGTAAAGGCTTGGCATCACAATTGGCATCTGATGCTACTATCTTGGTTGCCAGTCCAGTTTTGGAACTGAACTATTTGTAAGATTCTATATATATCAAGCTCAGCAGATAAACATATTGAATGTCTATGTTGTTGTGCTGGAGACCTCATCTAAATTTTATTGTGGATGAAAGCTAAATAGAACTCTGTGAAACAGTTCTTCAGTGTGTTCTCTGCGTTATCCCTGTATTTACCTGCATGCAGAATTTAATATTTGCAAAAGATGTACAAGATAACTTATTGCCATTCTTCCAGCTGGCTGTCAGAGATCCATTGATTGTTTATTGTTTCATGTTGGGTTGAAGTTCTGTGGTATTCTATTTCAAAATTATGAAAAAAATACTTAATTTCACAGTGCTCTTGTAAGACCTCTCATTAGACCTATTATTCATCATTATGTAGAAACATAAAACAATGAATCTTCAAATTCCATTGTTGCGTTTCCGTACCAGTATGTGGGGAGAGAATTTTAATGAGAAATAAGTTAGAATCTCATAATTCTTACAGTATTATTTAGTAACAAAGTAATTTAAGCAATCTTGTGCAACTCGTTCATTTCAGGATGTTTCAGGAGCCTAGACTCTGAAATGCACAATGAAGATGTGTAAGCTACATGGTGAGCTGTTTTTCTGCCCGTGATCTAGCAGTTTTCTGTACTTCCTCTTAAAAAATGAAGCATCTAAGTCTTGCTATTAGGTATATTTCCTTCAGAACAGATGAATAGTTGATAGTTTTACTCTTTACTGAGCGAAGGCATGTTCAGCAGTTACTGGAATACCATAATAATCTCAGCACTGTTTATTTTGGACATGTGTCACTTATTTTTCAGTGGTCCCTAAAATACATTCCCACATGGATACCTGAGAAGTTCTACATCCTTGTGTCTGGCCTCTGGTCAGTTGAAGCCTTGTGTTGCTCTCATGTACTGAAACTATTTAGCAAGTGTTTAGTGCCCAAATTATCCCAAATTCTAGAGGACCAGGCATTATTTGAATGTTTAAGATGGTGCACCTCTGTCCCTCCATGCCCCAGTACAGTACAGCACCTTCAAGCTGTTGCTCAGCTTTTCCATGACAACTGGGTTGCAACACTGCTGTCACCTGAGCAGTGCTGGTCACTGATGGACGTGAAGCCCAAGTCATGCAGGAATTGCATGATGGAAAAGAGAAATCTCTTCTTTTTGCCAAAATAAAGCAGTTTGCTGACTGGAGAAGAAGACTGAAGGGAAGAGGACTTTCATCATGTTTAGAGTCTATTACGAGAGCCTTGGTCACTTCTTCTTGGACATTTCCTAGTACAAAATGTGCATCAGTGGGTACCTGTGGTGTTTTTCCTTCCAGTTTTGGCAGTATTGAAAAGTATGTTAAAACACTTGTCCTTGAAAACTTGTGTAGGAAAGGATTTGATGAGTTATTTTGGGATGTGTGCCCACATTAATCTCCATTAGAGAAAGTAAAGGAGCCAGTGGTTTGCAGTGCAGCCCTGCACTGAGACACTGGGGATAGTCCTTGGACTACCAAGATATTGTTCCTTTGCTGCCAGACTGCAGGGGAGAGAGACTTGTTGGCTTGTGGCCTGGCATATCCATTTATAAATGTATTTTATTTCTAAGTATATGGACGAATAAACTGACATCAAATTGCCTTGCTTTTACCTGTACTAACAAATAGGTTTGGGTTGGGATTGCTTGGGTTTTCTTCCCCCTGATTGTTCTTCTGTGCCAAAGACCCATTCAGTCTTGAGGGAATGCCAGCCTTTCTTTACAATGCCTAACCCAAAGCAGAGAGCTACGTAACAGGCAGAGAAATCTCTGAAGTTCCCCAGAAATGGTTTTTATCCCATGTGTAGTTTAGTACACCAAGAATAATGCTACAGAAGCCCTTGGAGTCACTGTAGCTGGAGGTGAAAATTGAATCCCAAGGATATTAATGCTAATTTCAATAGATGCCTGTGTTGTATTTATAGATACATGTTGCATTTAGTAACTGTTCCTCTGCATAGAGTTTAACTTTAGAAAATTATTCATATCCACTATCATCAGAGATGTTTAGCTACCCAGAAAAGAAATATCTGGTCAATCTTGACAAGTCTCTTTTCTCTGGTAGCTGGAAGATGCAAAGTGATCTCTTTCAAGGACCAAGAAGGCTTAGCTTAGCCATTAGAAGCTGGCTAACAGGTTTAAAAGTGGTTTAGTTTGACTTTTGCAGCATCCCTGTACTGAAACACTTTGATCACTTGTCTGCTCTGTATAATGTAGGAATATTCCCAGAAAGCATTGTTATTTGGAGGTATTAGTTCCGCAGAGAGATGATTCTCACTGACACCCCAAAGAAAATATTTTATTTCTGAATAAGCAAGAGAAGATCTCAAGTCCACATTACATACTGTCCTCCATGTTGTGTTCTGACACTGGTACCCCAACACCTCAGAAGTCATGCCAATAGAACAGAAGGAACTTTATAAAAGTTAATATTTCGAGATTGTATGTGTTCAGGTAATAGCTTGATGTGGACAATTTTTTTTTTAAATTTTAAAGAATTTTTTATGAGTACTGTGATATTTTTAAGCATTCCTCTACTGTATAATTTCTTCCTTAGGAAGTCACAGTTATGAAGTTCAGGATTTTTATATTGTTAGAAATATTTCTATGAGTTCACAGAGCAATTGCTGACTCCTTTTACTATCCTGCTACTGTGAATCAGCTCTAATTTATGGAAAAGGCAGTTTACATCAGTTTTTCTATTTGTGTTGGAGCCATGCAGAGAGTTAGTTGTGGTAGGCTAATGCCACACACATCTATTTACCAGTAAATGAAATATTTCTTTCAGAGGGTACATTAGCAACAGGAATGCTTGTTCTTCACCCATATATGATGCTGAATGTTGCCTAATACTATAAAAATTATTCTCTGGGACACAGCTTCCTATACTTTGTCTTTTCTTTTCCTATGTGGAGGATATTGATGCTTAAGCATGTATTTACAATGTTTATTGAGCACCATTCTCATGGGAAGCAGTTTAAAAAATGAAAAAAGACTTCTGTCTGCCAGGCTGACATTCTTAATAAACAGATGGCTGAAAAATCATGTTTCCTCTTTGCAAAAGGAAGTTATCTTCTAACTTCACAATAATTATGTAATATATGTGCTTTTTACATAATGAGAGGGGTGTCTCCCAGCTGCATTACTAAGAAATAGCTGATTATACTCCTGAAATATGTTGTGTTTTACTTTCCTTGTACATGTGCCTTCAATTAGCTTTGTTGAAATACTTGTTTTCTATGACCTTTTCAAACAGGGTGTGTTATAACTCTGAGTGAGGCTGGTGGGTCCTTGGTTTTCATGCAGAAGGCAGCAGGTCCTCAGAACCACCAGTTAAATGCTGTTGGGAGCCTGTGTTTTGAAGACACAGACTAAAAAAGGTTGAAAGTTAGAAGCTTTTCTTTGATTCTGAAAATGGCCTTTATTAACCACGTCCTGAAAGGAGCATAAGAAAAGTTAATATTCTTGGACATATTTACAAGTAAAGAAATCAGTATGGCTGCCAGAGGCTCTCAGAAATTTCTGTTATTCCGAGTTGTCCTAAAATGCAGTTACATGCCTTGCAGTATCAGTATCGTTAGGGCTTCTACCAAATGAATAGCCTTGCAGACTGACATTTCATATATGATCCTTCTCTCAGTTATTTCCGTCCAGGGCATTCTACCTACCAGTCACAGCAGACAGTTTTACCTGAGTTTCCACAAAATTGAGTGGGTCTCACAACTGTACATGAACCAAATCTAAAACACCATTTCACCTACTTACACTTGGTAGAAAAATATTTAGAACAGGAACTTGTTGAAAACAAATTCGTGATGTTACTGCTCATTTTGTAGGCAAGACAGTCAATGTTTAATCATAGCAGTGTTCACACAGATTTGTTTCTCTTACTTGTCATAACAATGAGGGCTTCACCTATTTTGTATCAGTGCTTATAGAGATTTCAGGTATTTCTACCTGACTTTTTAGGTGTTAAATGTTCTGGGTTTTTTTCATATCTCTCTATATCAGTAATCAGATAAATGTTGATCAGGATTATGGAATGATCACTTAAGAAAGATTGTTTAATGAAAAGGATCTTTAGTATGTAATCTCCCCTTTCCTCTTACATGTTCAGTCCCTTCTTGGTTTAGAAGACGCAGATTGTAGCAAAAAAGTTCTTTACAAGAAAAGGAAAATTTATTAAAATATACTGAGTGTGTCTTGTTAGAAGAGGTGATGGTAGAAGAGGTGATGGTTTCTAATATGTAGAGCTGTGATAAGCACCTTTCATAGTTTTCAAATGCTGAAACTGCTAGAACCTTTAAATTCTCTGACGTGGTTAAGTGTGCCACAGGGAGCTGTTAATGGTTGTGTGTGCAATGACTGTTAGTGGATCTGTGGGCAAAGGGAATATTCGGCCACATTTCCACAGCACAAGCAGAATATACCAGTTGAACACTGAGTGAGGGCTTTTACATGGGAACAGAACTGCTCAGCCTCTGCACACTTGTTTTGTATAAGGTCTTTCCAGTTTGTTCTGCACTAGTTACACAGAACAGCTATGACGAGAGTTGGAATTCCTTAAATTAGTGAATGGTGAGAAGCTGGTACCAAGATTCCTACAGTATCTCTTTAGACTGAGAAGGGAAGGTAAAAAAAGCAACCACCATGTGGTTGCTAAGCACAGTTTTAAAACTCATACCAGGGATTTGGCCAAAATTGCACAGCCTTTCACTCTGAAATCTTGAAATGAACTTAAGATAGGTTTGCAATTGTTTCCACACAGTTACATCTCAAAAGTCTCTCTGTCAATTTGGAGAGTGATATGATCTCATTTTTGTGATTCATTTTATGTTTTACATAATCGTCCTCTGCCTGGAAACTGCACATGAGAACTTTAAATGCAGTAAGCTTTTGTGAGAATTATCTAATACTTTCAAAAGGTAAAAAAGGAGATAAAATCAGACTAACAATGGCAATTTTGTTGCAGCCCGAATCTTGAGAAAGTATCATTCCTCTGGGTTATTATTTCAAAGACCTAAAAAAGAACAATTAATTCAATTTTTCTGACACTCGATTTTGTGTTTTCTGGATTCTTTTTAAAGTTTGGTAAGTCTGAACTCCACATAAACTACCTTTTCAGAATTTGGTGATTGTAAATAATGTCAGAATTACTAATCAATTTAACACTGCTATTCCAGCGTGTTCTCTTTGCAGTTGAACTGGGTGTCAATCAGCTAACTGTATGTCATACTTCATACCACAACAATATGCTTTAATTGATTGTCAGGCCTATGGTCTTAAATCCATATTTAAGCCAATTATTGAGTTTAATAAGTTTTAGACCAGGCTCATTATTGCAATCCTTTCATTTTTAAGATATTTTTATTACTAGTGCACATTCAGCAAGTATATAATCAGTGTTGTGAACAAAGATTAAGAAAAATTAAAAGAAACAAGTTCTACTACTCAAATATGACTGCAGCTCATGACCTATAAGCAAGCACTTTCCTGCTTCTCCCCTTTACTTGCAAGATTAATGTCACAACCCTTGTTTGATCTTAAATTATATATTCTTCAACAAGGATGGAAGCAAATTGTTTGAATTTTGGCACCCTCCAGCATAATAATATTTTTAAAAGCCAAAATTTGCATTTTGTGAATGGATATTTTGGGAAATCGTGTGTATGGTCACTGTTGGATTCCGCCACCTTTGCCTCCTAGATTTCCAGAGGACAATTAAATGTTATAGGATTGGATGCCAAATAATCGGGTTACACAGTTCTTCCTCTGAAATCCAGATAAACGAGCTGAAATTGTTCGCTGAGAAGTGAAACATTTGCTGCATTAACGCTCTAGAAACGGGACCAAACTTGCTGATTACTCCAGGATGGCTCCCAGCCTCACCGTGCTTTATTCCGGAGCTGGGTGTCCCTGTGCAGCAGCCCAGGTTGCCGAGCGGCGGCCCCGTTGCGCGGAGCGGGCGCTGCCGCGGCTGAGGCGCGGCCCGCGGCTCCGGGAGCGCCGCTCTGCCCTCTCTCCCTCCTCCCGGCCCTCCCTCCCTCCTTCCCTCCCTCCGCCCGGCTCTCCCTCCCTCCCTCCTCCCGTTCCGCCCGTGGCGTGACTCAGGCGCCCGGCGCGGGCCGTGACTCACTGAGCCCTGAGCCAAAGCCGCGGCTCCAGAGGCTGCGCCTAAAACACAACTGCTTGCGTTTGTGAATCAGAGACACGGGCATGGCTCGGGGTATGCTGTTGTTTGTGGAGCACACCTACTGGACTCTCTGCCTGTGAGATTTTAGGCAAAGAAATGAAAACTGGATCTTGATGAAGCTTACACTGGAGACAGGCACTAAGCTTCTTGGACTGCAGTAGTGCTGGGCACACCCAGAAGGAGAACCTGAAAGTTCTCAAAGCGTTTGAAGTAAAAAAAGAAAGGTAGCTGCAGGGTTAGGTGGAGTAACTTGCCATTTTTGTTTTAATAAAATGTTTGTTCCGTGTAAGTATCAGAACTTTTCATCAGATCTAATGCTAGATTTCTCTGTTATGCAGCTTTCAGAGACAAGTGTATGTTTTAATGTAGTTAATGAATATTTGAAGAGATTAAAACTCTGGTGGTAGGTGTCAACAGCTGCAGTTCAAGCTGTTGGATGTATGCACAAATTATGTAGCTAGATAAACCTGGCACACTGTGAGTACTTTATCAAAGTCTTGTGAATGTAGCGAATTTTGGATGCAATCCAAAGGACTTGCACTGAACATGATTTGATAGATTTGAACAACTAAACTAACAGATACACTATACTTTACCAATGTGCAAGGCAAAACATTCAAAGGCAGTCTTAAAGAGTGTAATATTTTATTTAAAGTATTTCTAGATATCTAGATATTCTTTATTTATGATCGCCCCCTGCAATATTACAAAACGAGAACTTTTCATATTGGTGGAAACACGACTTTGGAACAATGCCCAACTTTCATAGCTACTTCAAGTTGCCGTTGTCAGTAGCTGGCAAGATGCATAATCTGACCAAAAAGATAAATACTGAAGGAAATGGAAGTTGGCTTCCTATATACATAGAGTTAAAAGAGGCTAAAAGCTCAGAGCACTTCTGAACTTGGTTGAGTTAGCATATGTTTCTCTATGATAAATCTCACATTCCTGTTGTGAGTTAAAATACAAGGTCTTGGATTGTTTAGGTAGGTACTGTACACACACGTTCAGGAATTTCTGTTACAGTTAATACATAGATGCAGGTGGATATATGTGCATTGATAGGACTTACAAGAAGTATAGATTGATGCTAAAATGACATTGGAATTCATGGACGTGAAATACCCTCCACTCACAATACACAAAGGGTACAGTCACATGAAAAACCACATGTGAGTGGTCCCATGATAATTAAGAGGGTAGGATAACATTGGCTTTCTGCAAAATTTCAAACCTCTTACTAGGAAGACGTTTCTTGAAGTTAATTAGCTGAAGGTCAGCCGCTTACCTTTGACTTCCCAGAAGGACTTTCTTCCTCTTTTCTTAACTTTCTCTACAGTGTCTGTTTTCTCTGTCCACATAATTCTGTGTATTGTGTCATTTAATTCTTTGAGAAATCTTTTTTTTTTTCTTATCAGCAAATTTCTGTGATTGCCTATGAGCCTATTAGATTTTTTTTCTTTTTTACTGCCATTATCCATCTCCACCCCTTTTTGAAATCTCCATTACAAATCAGTATTTTTATTTTCTAATGCTGAGAGAAAGAGTCTGGGTAAACGTCAGTAAATACCAAATTAAGGGATGGTTACGATTGGCTCATTGCTTGGTAGGGTAGCTGCTGAGACTGGTGGCAGCAGTTGGAAGGTGTTAAAACCACTCACCTGCAGTGTGAAAGGGGAGAAGACTAAAGCAGGGTCCTTTAATCATTTTCCGTGACTCAATGCACATTTTATTCAATGCAATGAAACACCTCTCCCTTTGATTGTCATCCCGTGGCTCTGGAGAGATTTGTGTTCTATTCCATCCTGTCAGGTGGGTTGGTTGGTTTGATTGATTGGTTTTCTGGGAGGGGTGTGGTTTTGTTGTTTTTTTTCCTCCACCCAGTTTCACAGATTGAGCTTGTTTTCAGCCAGCTTGGAAGTGAAATAGGGAAGATGGCTGAGGAGTCTTACTGACTCTGTGAAGTAGAAGATTCTCTGTGGGCTGTTCCAGTTGAGGAATGGATATCTATTCTGCTGTATGCAGGGTTAGTAGTGAGTCTTTTGCTAGATAGGTCTATGGCACTTTTCAGCCCCTTCTGGGAAGGCAATTTGATTTTTACAATGCAAGACTTATTGAGCACAAGTACACCTCATCAGGCTTTTGAAAGTTTCCCTGCCAAATTCATGTTATTCAATCCCAGTGTTAACTGTGTAGCCATTTCAGGTATTCGTTTTGCCCTGGATGTTCTGGAGGGAAAATGATTGTCACGTTTGCACATTTTCGTATCAAAGACACCACTGCCAAAATGACATGCTTTCAGTAGGCTGTAAGCACCTAAGGCCTTAAATAATTTGGAATACAAGCTCTTAAGTCACTTCAATATTTAGCAGTTTTTGCACTATGTGCTACAAAAGGCACTTCAAAAGAAATGCATCTGTGAGTTGTGGTAAGAGGTGTTTTGAAAAAGGCATTGAAATACAGTTGAAAGTAGAGTTAGTAATGCAGCCTGCCATTGAGAATGAAGATACAAATGAACTGAAAAGAATTGAAAACATATGCATAGACTTAAAGCATTCTTTTTAAGAACAGACTCCAGAAACACTCAGAGTCCTTCTCTTTTTCTTTGCAGAACTAGATCTATCATATTATCGTTCCTGCTTTTCAAACAAGGTGCAGTTTACAGAAGGGATTAGTGGAGTGTACATTGCTTTTTTGGTGTTTTTGTATCCCGTAGCAGTGTTCTATTGAGACTGTATCACTCCATACAAGGTTGTTGGATGAAAAGATTATTGTGGAGTGAAAAATCTGAAAGAGAGTGCATCTGGAAAAAACTGCAAGATGATAACAACTTGAAACCATGTTGGTTACAATCCATGTTACAGGGAGATTCTCCATCTTCAGTAAGTGATAGAAACGACTATTGCCTCAGTATGCCTGGTGATTAAGAGTCAGGTTGTAGGCAGTGAGATATTTGTTTCCATCTCAGTTCAGAATTATGCAGTCCTGTGTTAGGGGATCTGTCTAAAATGCCTGGTAGTGGTGCTGGATGTGTGGACTTGCCTAACGTTTAATGGAATGTAGCTTCTACTGAATGTGCTAAAATCTCAAATGGTGTGAAGTGTTGCAGGAGAGCTAGACTAAAAATCTGTTTTCAGAAGTGCTTCCCATCTTAAAACAAGCCAATTTTACACTGTTAAGTAGTGAAAACAGTGAATAAATTTGAGAAAACCGCTTCGATCTACTGACAACTGTGAAACTGCAGGAGAGGATGAAGTTTAGCTCAGCCTTAGTGCTTTCTTCCTCAGGACTAACTCAAACCCATTACATACAGGACTTTTGTTGTGATACTTTCCCAAGTACTCAACTTTTCATGCCTTCCATAAAAAAACCTAAATAATCAAATCATTAGTCAGTTCTCTTTTGAAGAGGTTACAAGTATTTTGTGATTTCCTAAACCAAATTCATTGTACTTTGATTTTTAGGAGTGGGTGGGGAATATTTAACCCGTCCACTTACATGCAAGCAATCTGCATTTTCCTAGCAGCAGGATCTGTACTTTATCTAACTGCACATTTCTTACGTTCTTGTCAGTCCTGTCCCATTCCAGGCAGTTTTCAATTATCTGGCTGTCTGACAGAAATTGAGAGCTCTTTATCTGTGAACAGCAATGTTGTCTTGTTTCTCTTCACTCCACTGCATTTCAACATGTAACCACTTGTAAATGGAAAGATACAGACAGCGGTTGACCAAGTTTTGAAATGTATGGATTTAGGTTCAGTTTTAATAGTGTTTTATTTCCTCTTTTCCTCCCTCCTTGCCAGTCTCCCCCCAGCCCTCCTGATTTATACTGTATGTCCTTACTGCAAGGATCTCTTTCCTGCCTGAAAATTCTGGTGTGTTTTAGGTGCCCAATATGCGATTACAAATTTACTAAAATAAGAACTTCCCAGGTGTCTGGACATTTGAGATTATTTACAAACAAATGAAAGTGTACTTGGGTAATCCTCCCAAGGCCTGGTAGGTTTTCTGTGTGTTCACAGTAGTTGTGATGCAATGATAGTACTTAGAAATAAAGATCAGTTAAATTTGTATTCAGAATGCTGTTTAACCCCAGATTTCCTCCTTGACAGTGGACAAGGCATTTAACTTCACTGTTGGTAGGTTTTCCATCTGTAGTAGAGGGAACAACGCTGTTCTTCAGGGTTTTTTTCTGCAAACTGTATGAGCACACAGCAGCATCATCCTTGCATTGCTCACAAAAAGAAGAGTGTATTAATAATATTACTGTACATTAGAAACTGGTAACCCAGTTTCAGTTCCATGAATTTTATTAACACAGGATTTTAAATAAGGTTGTTTGCTTTATTGTTATACAAGTGACATACCAGGAATGTGAATTAAAAAGGCGAGTCAGTTTAACATCAGATTTGCCTCATTGGGAATCAAACCAAGATTTTGCATCCTACAGTCTTTCTGCAGAGCACTTTGGTAATGTTGAAATCCTGTTGCAAAAAATTGTGTGCGTACACTTTATTCCTGTAACACGTACTGGATATTCTGTTTGAATTACTGTAAAGTCCCAAGAATTGAAGTAGAGATGACTAATGTAGGTCTGTATGTAGTTTTATATGGAAAATACTGAAAAAGCAGTGTTAATTGTTTTTCTCCTTTCTTTCAGTAGGATTTGTGTGTGATTGGCATTGTGCTGTACCACAGTGAAGAGGTATTTTTCACTTCAAGATACCTTGCATCAAAAGATCATGGTAGACAGTTTAATAGTTTCTTTGAGGTAAGTGGTGCAATAAAACATTTAAAATCTTATTTAATATGCTCTTTACACACTGCAGTAAATTTCAATTTGGTGGTCTCTTGCTCTGCTATTAAAAGTGTCTGTATTGTAGGAGGGTAAATAGAAATCTTGTCCCAAGACCAAATACTCAAGTATATGCATACCAGACATAGCGTTCTTGGGTGATAGTGAAAAAAGAAAGTTCTCAGTGTTTGTTCGTGCCTAGAGCATCTGTTAGTGTGTGCCAGTGGGATGATCTATATTACTGGAAAGTTCCTGTGTTTTGATGAGCCTGCACTATTATAATCACTGGGCTTAAATTACTGATTTACATGTTTTAGTACCTGTGCTGCAATTCATTCAGGGATTTGTCTTATGCATTCCTGAAACAGTTTGCCGGTGGGCAAGCATAGAAAGACCTTTCAAACAGCTTTCCTAACAAAGGAAACATTCAGCTGTTTCTAAGCTGGTCTGTCCGGTTCTGCCCTGTCCTTGGGCGAGCAGATTCAGAGCAGCCAGGCAGCCCTGATGCCACACAAGCACAGGCTGACCTCCTGCAAGGAATGCCAGCTGAGTGCTCTGTCTTTTGGATGGACTTACTGTAACACCTCTGCTCCAACTTTGCTTCCCCTGAGTTTGAGACATCAATCTTTGAATTGCAATTTTGGCACCCTCCTGATATGCCAGGGCAGATTTCCCATCAAAATGGATCTGTCACACATGACTGACACTACCAGTGTTATTTTTCCTGTTGAAAGATGACCTGCAGAGCTCCTCCCAAGCTGTCCCAGACTTGGGCTGTTCAGCAGACTTGGGAGGAAGTTGAGAATTTGAGACAAGAGCCATACTGCACTAGCCAGTACTGATCACTTGGCTAAAATGCTTTCACCTGTATCTGGACAAGCCACATTTGGCCATATGATTCCTCCATAAAATGCAGCTACTAAGGGACAGCAACCATGTGAGAGATCTGCTTTGGTACCCTCTAGCTTCATTCATGCAGAGCTAACACTCACTGCACTGACTAGGAAGAACTCTCAGAGGTGTTCCTAAATGAGGTGTTAAATTGCAAAATTTTTCAAGCTACTTCTAAAATAGACCCAATATTGCTTTGCTTTCTGCTTGTGCCTCCTCCTCTTCCCCAGTTGTTTATATTTATGCTTATATTTATATGTTTTTATACTACTGGCAATTAGTATTGCCAGTAAAAGAAAGTGAGACAGTTTAAAGTCTGACTTTGCTTCAAACTAGGTGCTTGGCCCCAAATAGTGCCTTAACTGTGAGAGCAGGGGCTGTGCCAGCAAGGTTCTTAGAGGCCTGAGTTGTACAGCCATCAATCAGCTGCTATTGGTGCCTCACCTGTTCAGGTATACTTGAAAAGTTTTGCCTTATTTTGAGGAGCACTTGTTCTTTTTGGTTTTTCTGCACTGTGAGAATACCTGAACCAAACCCACTGAAACTGGAGAAGCCTATTTTTGTAGCTTGGGAGGCCTAAAGTTAGTCACGCATGACAAATAAAAAAGCCTGGTCCAGAGGAGTTAGCCAAAACAAGCTGCTGAGGGAAATAACATTAAAAATCAAATTGCCACACATTGATTTGAAGCTAGGAACTTACCTCAGGATAGCTTAAGTATTCCTGGCCAATTTCCTGTGTGTTTGAAATAGTAGCTTGATACCGTTGTTTCTGACAGATCCAATTGCAGATAGAGAAACAAATTTAAAATCTATCTTTATTGTCCTTGAGGCACGTACATACAGATGGTGATTGCAGTGCACCCTCCGTAAAGAATGGTCAGGAAAAGCCTGGCACAGAGTAATCACACATATTCCATCACAATCACAAACAAAAGTTTGCATTTTAGAACTGAAAACTTTAATCTGGTAAGTAATTTGCTTTGAAGATTACAGTTCTTATTCAGCTCAGAGCTCAAAACCTTGTGCATGATTTCAGAAGAATTTACACATGGAAATCTGTAGACTGTCAGACTGATCAGAAAAAGCCTGTCCTGTTGAGGATGAAAGCATTCATTTCCTTACAGAAAGCTTGAACTTTCTTTCACATGCTCTGAGGGATTATAGGGAGCAGAAGCCATAACGGAGCAGGGGTGAGTAGGAAGATTCTGAGAAGGAACGGCTTTTTGCAGAGGATGTAGGCTGGGCCTGTCAGACACTGCACTCCACCTCCTTAGATGCTTGTCATTTTTCATTGAGAAGAGTTAGGGGATCACCTAAGCACTTGGAAAAGAGATAGGCAGGTGAGCTGCAGACAGACTTGATGCTGTAATTTTGCAGTTTGGTGGTCTGAGTTCTATTTCTGCCTTTGATTTCAGGTGTGTTTTGCAAATCAGTTTATTCATTTGTGCCTTTGGCTTCTATCTACCACTGTGTGATTGGGCCCTGCTCTGAACTGCATGTTTTGACTCCGACTGTGATTTCTTTATAGCATCTTACACTGGCTCTGATTTCAGCCACCTCCACTGTACTTTGTTTTATCACAAATGATAGCTTTGTGAAATGCAATACTTCCTTCTAATATACTTTTTAAACGGCTTCTTTTTTTTTTTTTCTAAATTGGTGTGGCAGTAAAGAAGTAATGGCTTCTTCCAGCTTTTAACTGGTTTATTGCTTTGATAGAGAGCGGCATAAGTGATGAGGTGATGATAGACCATGTATGCCATGTGCAATCAATACTTACCTAATGGTTCATTTTGCAGTATGTTAGCAAGAACACACACAGAAGACACAAGATAAACATTCTCTCTAGCAGAAGAATATTTGTATTGGTGGTAATGAAATGCCTAGTGTTAAAAAAACCCCTTTCTCTTTAGGAGGTATGTTTCAGAAATACCTGAAACAGTAAGAAATATTTAAAGGGTTACTGGGTAGGTAGCAAAGGAAGGAGCTGTGAATAGAAAATTCACAAATCAGCTGGATTTTGCCTGGTCCATTAGTTTGCAGATGTGTATTTTTTATCCAAATCCATCAGTTTTACTTCTGCATTGAAATGCAGCAATCATTAGCAGCTTTCCCCCTTATAATGGGTCTGAAATACACTCTTTGTAGACTGAAAAGTCAAACTCCTGGTACAAATAAAGATACCTTGATCCTCTTTGTCATACCTGTCCATGTTTTCTGGTGAAGGGGCTTGTTAGAAGGAGACAAACCAGTCTCTGTTGCAAATTATAGCAAACAAAAGACTGAGCTAACTGTGCCTAAGTTGTAACAGGCTCCTAGGAGTCACTGCAGTGGTGAGGCTGGACAGAACAGTTTGTTTGGGCTTGGTTCCCATTATGACTCCTTTCAGACTGAAGATGTGGGGACTGGGGTGATGCTTGGCTGCTTATCCTGAGTCTCTGGTGGGCTGTGTCCACCACTTTCCATCTTCTATGCCCATTAAGTTATTCAATTTTCACAAGTGTTGGGCAATTTTCTGTTTCCTGTGTGCTGGAGGTGGAGTGTTCATCTGTAAAATGAGGAGCCAGAGCTAGAAGCAGATGTGGTCCACAGACGGGTGAATTCTTAGCACTTTAGAAAACTTGCAAAGCGTATGTCAGTTTGACACTGAATGCTGTGGTGTTAAAATATGCGCTGCCAGGAATTTTTTAATTTAAACATGAAGTTGTGTGAAATACTATCAATGGATTCTATTTAGTTCACTTTTGCTTTATAGCTGGACAAATCTAAGTATGAACCTGGTTCATACATTCAGGTATGAGCCTGCTGTGAACAGAATCTTATAAGACCATTTCATTTGGTTTAGTGAGTCTGCTTTGGATAGCAATGATATTCAAGTGTCTAAATATTTTCTTGCAGTGTGAAGACTTGTAATATGTTGTAGATGTGTTGTTTGTATAAGTCGTAATTACCTGTTCTGCTTCACTGTTTGCCTTTTCAGACTTCTCAGTTCCCTAGCAGTGCTGGGATTTCAGTTTGTCATCCCACAGCCTTCAATTGAACACAGAAAGGTAAGCATTAGAAACATTCAGACTTTGTGTACTGAAAGGTAAATGTGAAAATAGTAAAGTAAGACATGTAAAGCAATGCAATCTGAATAAAGTTCTGGGAATAAATGGCTTTTGTTTTGTGCAAGTGGGGTTTTTTTGGTTTCTTCTTTTTTTTTTTTAATAAATATATACTTGGTTGAAAGAGGCTCATCATGGTTAATTAGCTGAGTAATTGTATGGAGTATTGTAGGTCACAAATAGTTACTAAAGCTTTTGAGCATTTTCCTCATGTAAGACATGGAAAAAAGAATTCCTGTGAGTGAGAGCAGACATGGAGTGAGTAGAGAACCTCCCACTTGCTCATAGGCAGCTCTTTCTCTTGCAGACATAGAAATGTCTGAAACAGAAGCTGGACCCAAACCACTCTGGTGCTACTCAGATTGCTAGAGACTGGAGCTGGAAACTCGCTGGAATTTCCTGTTGTGCTCTTGTGGATGGCTCACTCATCCTAGACGCTGGCATCTCTAGGAAGGCTTGCAGCCTGCACGCTTTCCATCCTGCTCAGCATTAGTGAGATCTTGGCTGGAATCCTTGGGTTTATGCACTGCTTTTCAGGAAAGTGGTGGACAGTTTGGAGAGAAACAGAGAGCAGCAGGGATTATCCTTAAGAGATTTTAAAATCTTACCTCTGAGGGAAGTTTGAATGAATTAATGTTGTTTATTCTAAAGATTGGAAGACTGGTGCTAGAGGCAAATATAATCTTCAAATACTTTTTAGTACTAATGGGAAGGATGTTTGTTTCTGTTTGGTGGAGCAGATGAGAAGAAATAGATTTGAAGTGAGGCAAAGGAAACTTAAGTTTTATGTTAGAAAAAACTTGTCACGATAAGGATGTAAAGAAGATTTATATTGACTGGATAATATTTAGAATTTCCATGATGTAGGTCTCTGTGAATGTGCTGGACAAATGTTTATCAGGAACAAGGTGCAGGTGCTGCTGATCCTGCCACAGACCTGAGGCAAGACCCCTTGAGTGCTGTTCTGTCTCATTGGGGACTGCCACTTCATATCAGTGTTGTTCACATATCTTAATTGGTATTCAAACACAACCAATTAATTATTGAAGGTGTCAATTAACCATTTAAAAACAAGTTTGCTTTTTACTATAGATTTTTAAATAATAATGCAAGATATGTATTTTTAAAAACCCTATACTGTTAAAAGGAGATAAAAGGCAAGTTTGCTGAGTTTCCTTTTTTTATGTGCATGTGCCACTGTCTTTAGGGTAAAAAGTTACTTGGACAATAGCCTCATAGGTATGGACTAGAAACCTGAAACTGTCTGACTGTCAAGAGTTCCAGAAGAACTCAGAAGTCCTGTTAACTCCTTGTGCAGCCTGTTTGTAAGACAAGTTAAATGAGGTCAGGAATGATTCAGTCTGAAACTGGCACAGTCCAGTCTGCAGCAAGTTGTCCAAGGGCTCTATTCTAAACTACAGGACAATTTAGTATTTTTGTTTGTCTTACATCTCTTCTCTTTTGTTGTGCAGTTGAGATGGTCACGCTGCTGCTCTGGTTTCAGTACTCTGTCTGATTAGACATTCTTTTGTAACACTGACAGTGGAGAGATGCTTCAGTCCAGCTTCCAAATAGCCTTAGGGGGAATAAATCTACTAACTAAAATAGAGTAACTCAGAGAAACAATTGCTTCATTCTGGGAAGCCCCGGAATTAATTTAGATAAAATCAGATTCTTTGTTTTCAATTGAATGAGAAATGCCACGGGTCTGGAGTGTGTTCTATACTAGTTAAAGGGACTTAAGGGCATGGTAACCACCTTAGAGACGTCCCTTTTACTGAGAACAAGCAAGGCACAAGCTTCCTAGTGACGATCTCACGGAGGCCCCAAGGCTGGCTGTCATTCTCAGCTCTTACCCTATGGGAGAGGATTCTGTGCATGCCAAACTGTGTTTAGACTGGAAGTCTGTACCTATTACTCTTTTTACAAACCCTCTGCCCCACCGATAAGCTCCAGACAAGAGGGGCTGTTAGTAAATCTAAAGGCCAAGTCAGACGTGTCTGAGTGTGAGTTCTCAGCTTTGTAGCTCTGGAAGTTCTTTCCATTCTTTTCCTGCAGTAACCCCAACGTGTATTTGCTGGCATCTCCCGTGTATTTCTGGATGGATGTCTCTGCTGTTTGGCAAGGTTCTTTTTATGTCAGAGGAGGTCAGTTGTGCAGGAAGAAGGAAAGGGAGAGGAGAAGGGTAAGGGAAGGATTTAAAGAACAATTTTAACAAAAGAGTGAATAGTGAAAGTGGTGTTTGTTAACTTTCATATGCACACTCAGAGGATACAGTATGGGGAATCAAATAACTAGAGCTGGAGTCTAATGAAACATTAGACCATACCCCAGTTCTTACTGTGTGTTTATTTTGCATTAAGCTAAGCATGACTGATGCTTGAACCTGCAGTATTGGAGGGTGCATGGATTCTGTCTTGTGCACTCTGCACAGGGTTATTTTTCTTCTGAAGGCTATGGACAGGGGAAAAAACCCAGAGAACTGGATTTGTGTATTTGGCTGAGTAATTCATTAAAATATTTCCAAATAGTCTAGGCTTTTTTCTTACACTAAAAGTTTTGGGAAAGTCAGGTAGAACCCAGGACAATCCCCAGAGCAGTTGATGGAAATCCAGTTGAAAGTGCCTCTAGACATCTGCAGCTCAGATGAGATGTTGTTCTTTTAGGACTTGAGTACATGTAAAAACATTGTGAGATACTATTTTCTATTTTGTTTTTGGGGTTTTTTTTCTGTAATCTTGGTAGTTTTTAATCTTTAATTTCTTCTACTTTTTTTAAGTCCATGTTTAAAGTCACACTAGTTTCACAGGCTCACACAATGTAGATTTTTCAACAAAAATCTACAGTTTGCTCCTATTTGTAGGAGTTTTTTATTTAGCTTCAGTAGTAAAACTGTTTAAAGCACCATTTGGCTACTCTTGACTAAATGACCTGTTTAGGAGCTTAACATGAGGTAAGAAGTTGACCTTATCAAGCAGCATTTTTTGTTTGTTTGTTTATTTTAATTTTTAGAAAAATTTCATCAACAAAATCTGGAAAGAGCAGAACTCAGCAGGTTGCTTCCTCAGATGCAAACACAAAAATCTGTTTCTGGCATAACAGCATGGGACTGATAGCTAGAAGAATGAGCCAAATTACTTCTGTAGGAGGGAAGTGCACATATTGGAATTAAGACATGGGGAAATGACAAAACCAAATTGGAAAGTTGTGGGAAAAGGTTTGATTGGGCAATGTTTTCTGCTTTTAGACTTCATTATTTTTGAGTGAAAGTCTTGGAAGCTTGTCAGACATATAAAGTCAGAATTGACCAATACAGGATTTCAGAAATACATGGCTACCTGAGTTTTATATAGAAGTAGCTTTTGTTCTTTACTTTAATCAATGCTGTCTCTGCTGTCAAAAGTGCACAAAATCTGAAAACAAACCCCATCCTTATATGTTCCTACATCTAAGCTTAGGGCACTACTCTGTTAATCCTATGTCTGTAAAAGGCACAGGTTTGTACAGTAATGCAAATACCTTAAATATGGTATGTTCATCAGACAGAAACAAAAATTCTTATGCAAAAGATGTTTATGGTTTTTTGCTGAAGAAAGGAGTTACAGCATTGGCTGGAAGTTTCTTTGAGCTTTTTTAAAATGATCTAACTTATTTATTCCTCATCATTGTATATAATTTCTAATATCAAGCATACTCCTCTGTAAGGCCAAAATACTCATCAATAATAGGATAAAAGGGGAAATTTTGTTTGTGAAACAAAATAATTGCCACTTGCCTTTTAAAATCAGCCAAGGTCTCTGCAGCTGGATAAACTGAAATCATTCCTTTTATTTGAAAAATTAACGTGCCTTGTCCTCACTACTGGACATATGAACAGCCCTGCTGCTGCTCATCAGGCAGTCAAGCTCTCTGTTCTCCCTCCCTGTGCTTATTTGATTGAAATTTAACCTTATCTGATGGGTGTCATACTGTGGTGAACTGAAGATTAAACTATAAAGAGTCCTTCTCTTAGACAACCATTGAAGTTTATATTCCCAATTTTCCAGAAGTCACTTCTGGGTGGATTTGTGACTACTCATGTGTTTCTGTGTTAAGAAAGTAAGCTGTAGTTATATTTATGCCTTATTCATTTTAGCAAAACTGGTAATGTAAATAGCAGTAAAGTCTGTCCAAATAAAATTTCAGATGTGAATATTGCTTTGTTTTAACATCTTATTTCTGTTACGGCACTAAATAGGAGTGTTGAAGCAACAGAATTGCTTTGAATTTACGCATATCTTTTTGTCACTCAGTTGTAGATGAGTATTGAGTTCAATGGAGGTACAGTGTCTCAACAAACTGATTTTTATTGTACGGAAGCAGTGGCAGGATTTATTTTTACAAGGTTTTCATTGGGGCAGTACAATACTGTTTTTGAGCTTGTTTGGGCTCAGTTAATTTCTTCTTGCTGGCTCAAAATTAAAGAAGAAATAAACTTGATGTTATCTCTATCAGACACATAATGTTTCTATGAAAAACAACTATTTATCAAGTGAATGTGACTATACTCCCCATAGAATTTTGAGATTAATGTGCTTTGGGATGTGTGTTGGGGTTTGTTGGTTTGGGGGGTTTTTTGGCTATTTTTTCCCCTCTCTCTTGTGTTGGATTCAAATACGCTTGTGGAGGGGTCATCACTGCTAAGTCAAGAGAAATAAGGAACAGAATCAGGAGCAAGAGCTGAGGGAAAAGAGTGGAAAGGGGGAAGGAACAGGTGGCCAAGATCTCTCATTTGGTCATGGTGAGCAGTTTGAGGAGTTTGGCTGCTTGACCACACTCTAAGAGAGTACAGTGTGAAGCATGAAGCAAGTCTGCTATATCCTTGAAACACTGGAGGAAGCTGAAATAAGACAAAGCAGTTAATATCTAAGCTTGGCTCTTGGCCAGGCACCAGGACTAAAGCCTAACAGTTGTAGGGAGCACCCGGGGACCTCCACCACAGCTGGTCACCACCTTGCTCTTACATAAGCTCCAGAGCAGAGGCTGTGAAGGGAAGGCTGTGTTCTTCCTTGCAGTCCAGGCAGGGTGAAGCTCTGCCCTACGGTCAGCAGTGACTCAAGAGTGTAACTTGTCAGGATTTGCTGAGCTGGAACTCAGCTCTTGCTAACAGAGCCTCTGCAAAGCCACCGGGGTCTGTCTGGCTGGGCTGTGTAACTAAACTGGATTGTACTGGACAGGCTTAGTCACTGTGGATTTGCACACAGCTGCTGTTCCTTTGCAGCCAGTGGTTACAGGTGTCACCCTTTCTTTTCTGGTGATGTTTTTGTTTATAGGATAACTGCTGTCCATTATGATTGTATTTTCATACACATCGCTTCTGTGAAACACTTCCAACTGCAAGGGAGTCCATGTTTCCCTTGCAGTTTTTCACTGGTCAGTATATCTGCTTGCCTTCAGCACAGATGCTTGACTTTACAGATATACATCTGTTCATAACCTTTGGTAAAATAAAGTCTTTCTAGCTAATGATGTTGCTATTCTAATTGCAGTAATCCTTAGGAAACAGGAGAGGTGATTTAGCCCATGACAAGACGTTTCCTTTAAAATCAGCCTTTTAGTGCAACAGACTATTTAGAACAAGAGCTGAAAGAATTTTCTTGCTATCTCTGTGTTGTTACTAATTCCCTGTCCTTGATGTTGTGGATTAAAGTGGTTAGGAAATAAAATTCACCTTTGTTTGGGGAAAGGAGACAGGATAAGGATACATTATTTTATGTGAATATACTCTTTGAAAAATCAAGGTCAATGTTTTTGTTATTTTTAACCTGCTTTATCATGGACCTCTGAACTTTTCTCTTTAAATTAAAAAATATTGACTTCTTTAAGCTCAGAGCAGGAGTTTTGTGTTTCTCTGGAAGAAAAGATGAAAATATGACAGTTCCAGTTGGATTCCAGTGCAGGTGAGCTTACAGGATCATAGATAAGTTTCTCATCTTCCTTCAGAGCAGTTCTGCATGTGAGTTCTGCCAAACTTGGGATGAGAGGGATGATAAAGATGAGAAGCTTTCTGGATTCACAGTGCTGCTGTCTATTTTATGACAGCTTGTCCTCTCTCTGGAGTGATGGGTGGATGACTCACCGAGAGATCTGGAGAGGTGTTATGGCACCTACAGAATAAATAAAATGTGTTTTTCTACTACATGTGGAGCCCAAAGAATTTTTCTAAGCGTAGAAATAGATAAAATGGCAACAACTTTGTCACAGCTGTAGATGGCTGACCTGGAGGAGGCCAAGGATTAGTATAAGGTTAGTGACTTAGTCCACAAATGATAGTGAATGGTGAGGGAATAGTTTTAAAAAGAAAGAAGCCTAAATTGTGATATAGTGAGGGCCTGATGCTTATCATCTTTACCTTACTGTAAATGAGAAGCAATCCTACCATGGATAAGGAGTGGGTGTATAGAAGTGGTAGAAGTGAGGTCAGGAGTGAGCTGTCTGTTACTTGAAAGCACTTAATGGTCTCTCAAAAGAGTGGAAAGAAACCTCTTCCTTAAAACACTAATCTCCTAGAGTGCAATGGAGGTGGTCTTGGTGTGAAAAAAGTTAGCCAAACTTGATGGAAACTTCAAGCTTTGTTGGCACAAAAACAGTTCTAACCTTTTTCAGAGCTGTTTACTTTCTAGACTATTCAAATAATGTTAAGGTTTCTTCAGATGCGGTCAAAGTTGGTTGAAGGGGCAGTGAAGCTGTCCAGGCATTGTAACTCCCTTCAGTGATTTGTGAATACAAAGGTCTTCTATTTCCAGGCTTTTTAGCCCTTTAATCTTCACAGGCACAGATGTTCAGACAGAGATTTTACACAAAGAACGGAAACCCAAATCATTTAAGCTGGTAATATTTACACTTACCACGTACTGTAAAATTCAAATGGTTTACTACTTCTCTGATTAAAGGCTTCCAAAATGCACTGAAGGTTTAAAATAGCTGAGCACACGAACCAGGCAGACATGTACATTTTGTGTCATGATGTTTTGTTTGGCCTCTGCTCCTTTTTTCTGCTAGCCTTGAGAGATCCAAGAAGTTATCTGCAAGTTTGGGGTGGGGGGGAGTTTGGTAGATTGTTTTTTATCAAACCACCAATGTTCCACATGTAAGTGGCATAAAAAATACGGTTGTTTCAAATGAACATCTATAAAATGGACTGTAAAGCCCTGCTGCTGGGAAATTGTCATGGCTATATACGTATGGACTTTATTGGAAATCAGCTGAGCTAATAGTGGAAGAATATTCCTTCAAGATGCTTACACTGGTGAAAGAATTAAGAGTTCCATAGATGTATTTACAACACTGGCAGGGAAATACAATAATGTTACACTTGAACAGGTTCTAAAACTAAACTATCATTTCCTCAGCCCATTCAAAATTTGGCATGCTGTGCTCTGAGCAGCAGTTCAGGTCTCATTTCTAGGAGTCTGACTGGTTTTGTTTTTACACTCTGGAAATTTTAAGAAGGTGAAGTCCAGCTTATACTTTGTGGCTTGATCATTGATCAATTATATTCATGAAAGGTGAATGTTCATGAAGAATGCTGTGTTCATCTCATCCCAAATATGACAAATGCATTTTAAATAGTATCAATATGCTATTTTACTGGTGTTGAGAATCCTCAGTCTGAGCCTGGCTGTGGTAAAAGCTGCATGCATATCCTTTCTGACAGGCTGTGCCCTAGTGAAATCTTTAATCAGTCAGAACTGTAAAATAAAGAAAGTGCAACCCTGGAGTAATGATGAAAATAAGGAGTCATTTTCCAAGTGCCTTGATACTCCTTTAATAATGATAGAGACAGTGTGGTGTCATAGCTGGGTTATCACGTGGGGTAATAAGAAGGACCATGGAAAAGACAGTGAACAAACACCTAAAGCCTGAAGGGTTTTGGGGAATAGGAACAGAATTTACAGGGGCTCTTTGCTCTGGGAAGCACAGGGCAAAGAGGGTAGTAGCAGCTGAAACTAAGACATACTGGCTTCTGTTAATTCCACTTTGCATCCGGTATATGAATGTGAGTTAACTCACTGAATACCACTGGTAGCATTTTTCTGAGCAGGTGATAAAACGTTCTTCTGGATACAATTTCTTTGCCTTTGGGGGAAAGTAATACCATAAAGCTTTGAGAAACATACATTTATGCCTGTTATATCCCTTTCAGATGTATATTTAGGAATATAATGTAGTTAATTTGTTCGTGAGTCCATTTCCATTCTGGGCATTTACCCAGAAAAAAGAATTACTGGATAATATGTTAAAAATTAAATCTATGAAATCTAATAACATTATTGTATCTAAACTGGAGTGGTAAAAAATACCAGAAATGTCTGACTTGGTTTAGATATCTCCAGGTTTAAAGCTTGCCACTGCCTTGTATCCCTTTCCAGTTTTGAATTTGGATTGCTATAGCATGCTTAATATCTACACAATACCTAGTAACATTGGCTGTGGCTATAACAGCTTCATTATGTAGCTGGCTAAAAGGTATATACTGTCACCAAGCATTATAATCATTATTACTGTGAAATTCCACCATTAATTCACATTTGGAGTACTGTGTGCAGCATTGCACACCCGTGTAAGAATGTAGGCATGGAAAAGGTGCTGAGAATGAGGAATTCCTTACAAAAAGAAACTGAACAGATTAGGATTGCTGACTTTCAGAAAGAGATCCTAGAACTGGATTGTGTTAGCAACTGCAAGTCAGACACCATAGTATGGTGAAGGAGAATACAGAATGATCATTCTTCGTTATCACACAGAAAAATTTGGGACACATAGTGAAATTGTCAGACTGCATGTATGACCAGAGCAAAGAGGAGCACTTTTTCAATGTAAAGTGTACAATCTTTTGGAAGCCAAGATTAAAAACATGCTGAAGAAGGTATTAATTGTATTCATGGCTAGTAAGTCCAGTAGTGGGTATGAAAAACAATTGGATCATGGTGTTTAGCTGAAGGAGGCCCTTAAATTGCTGATTAGCTGTAAGCAGAGGGTCCCTGGCTGTCTCTGAATATGTCCTGGTTCTTACACTGTTTCCTAAAGTTTTGCTTCTCCCCTCAGTCAGAAACACAGTACTGAGTTAAGTGGGCCTCTGATCTAACCGTTTCCCCCCCTACTTTTCTGAACAGTTAATTTGTATTTAAGCTACAGTTTAATAGGATGAAGTGTCTTACAGTATTTAAAATTAGTGTTTGTCAGATCAGTACTGCATTGTCTGCCACTGTCTTCCTGCACAACAAGTTACATTTTAAATAGTTGTGGCTTTCGGTTCATGCGATGTTTCCTCTTCAGGGACATTCTTGCATAGTAGGGTTTCAACAACTGCTGCTGAAATCCTGAGATGTGGATCTTATTTCTAAATTCTGACAGAGCCAGTACTAGAAATTGGCATTGAATTTCTATAGCTTGTGTACTCCTAATTTTTGCTGAATTTTTGACTCAGGATCAGAGTGATTGCTAAATTACATGAATTAAACTATTCTTCTATTTAAGATGTCATCTATGTTAGCCTGCTGATAATATGTTTAATTCCATATGTTTCTGGAAAAAAAACCCCAACAAACTCTTTTAGAATAAAACCTGTATTTAGTGCAGCTCCTGTGTACAAAACTGACAAAATACAAAAGGAAAAGGGGGAAAAGGAACAGAATGGGATGCAGGATGCTAATGAGTAAAGGAAGAGGGTGGCCCCTAAACTACCCTTCTGAAAATCCAGCCTCAATTCTGTTTGCCACTTATGGGTGAAAAGGTGGCAGATTGGAAGATATTTGGTACATAACAGTCATTATGAAGAAAATTTCTATTTTAAGGAATTTTTGATAGCAAGTTAATAGGAGGTAGTGCAATTGTAGAAATTTCAAGCATTTGCACACCTGAAAACTTCTTACTTTTCTTTACATCGTTTATTGTACAGCTGCATGTAGTGAATGGTATTGTGTCCACTTCCAAGCCTTGGCTTGCAAAATAGCTGAAAAATGTGTAGGAAAGAAGGAAAGGGGGACATTAAAGGGGAAAAGAAATTGAGTTTGTAGAGAAAAATATTTGGTTTTGATGAACTTGCAGTAGATAAAAATCTTTTTGGTGGTGCATTTATAGTTAGAATGAGTCTAGGTCACCTAGAGAAGGAATCAATCATGAACTATGGGGAAGTAGATTAAATGGGTTAGTTGATCTCTCTCTTTTTACAAGCTATGTAATTCTCTTAAAGAAATTACTCTCATGACTTGGCAAGGAAAGTTCAGTTTGCATTTCACTTTTTCCCCAGTGCAGGCTCAGACTCTTCCTTTCAGTAAGTGTGATTTTAATGGGTATTTCTTAAAGCAAGAGAAGGAGGCACCCAATGTCAGGGATCTCTGGGAATGTGGTGTGTCTGAGATGTTCTGAAATACGTCAGCTGAATCCTGTAGCTACCTGTAATTTCTTGGCTATTTCACAGAACTGTGGCAGAATTTCTTACTAGCTGCAAAGTTACCTGGAAACCACAGGATCAAAGGACAGGAACTGGCCTGTGAGTGCTGTAATTCAGCTCCTCTGCCCTGGGGAAGGGTCAGTGAGACCTCGTTTTGCCTGATAGAACTTTAGGATTGGTCGCAGTGCTGCCGGGATCTCCTCAGGCAATCTGTTTCTATGCTTTGTTTGCCTTCCCTCTAAGTAGTTTTCCTCCTTTAATTTGGATCACCTTTGATTAAATTTAAATCCATGGTTATTTGTGTGCTGGCTATAGACAAGAACAGATTGCTGCAAAGAGAAAAGGAGCAGGTCTTTGTATTTATGTATGTAAACTGTTTGGAAGGGTCATTATTGCCCCCTCTGTTTTTCACTCCTTAAACTAAGCAGCTTCAGTTTATTCAGTCTTTCATAGTAGAATTCACTGAGTAGATTATGCCATTAATCTCATCATCTCCTCTAAAGATTCCTCTGTAGCCCGCATCTTACTCAAAGTAAGAAAATTAAATTTAATTTAATTTAACCTGATTTGCTACTGAAAATTCCCATCTCAAAACTTTATCTTACAACTAAGTAGTATTGATGAATTTGCCTATCAGTATAAGACAATATAATGTTGCTTTTTTTAAGTTTTATTTTTATGTTCTTCCTTAACTAGCTGGATTAAACCTTCTTGTGCTGTGTCTCCAGCTCCTTCACTATGAAGATTTGGGGGTGTGAAATTACATTGCCTTCAGTCATATGAAGTATCATTTTATCTGAACAAATTCTTGCTGCAATGAAGTTTGGCAGCCAGAAGGTTTTTGCTGTAGCAGGTTGACATTTTTCTCTATTCAGTTTCTATTTCTGCAAAATGATACATTTTTTATGCTAGTGAGAACTTGAATTGCTTGCAGATTAATAGTTTTCAGTTGTTGCCCGAATGAGTGTCTTTGGCATTTAAAAAAAACAGGTGTACTGAACCATCGTAGAAATGATTAGGAAGTAGTCCAAACAAGTGGAACCTTACTTGTCTGATAACAAAGGACTATTAGTTTTACAGTAAGTAAATTTTACTGCAGACTGAGTTCAGACCAGAAGAGTGTCTCTGTGTGTAGCCATTACCATTTTACATTTCAGGTAGAGCACATTAATGCATAGTGTAAGTATGGGCAGTGAATATTCACTGGAAAAATCACAAACTGAAGAATGGCTTGTTTAGTTGGTCAAAGTGTGAGCCAGTGGTGTTCTGTTATTGGATATGAAAGCAAATGTAGCAGCCAGAAAGACCTTGCTGCATGTTATAAGTCTGACATTATGCGGTATTAGGTTGTACAGGCTATTGGATTTTAAAGGCTGATGCCAAATGGGGTACGCACAGGAAAAAAGACATTAAATACAGAGACATCTGCTCCTGTTTTCAAATAACATGGGAGAAATGGGTAACATATCACACTAATGCAGTTGCTTTTTATTAATCAGAACTTATAATTAAATGCAGTTTTTTCTGTGGTTGGTGATGAAAGTGTGAGAGCAGCCTCAGAGGGGGAAATGTTTCAGATTATGTAGACCACAACCGACTATTACACAGCAGCACCACAAACCCTGCGCTGGCTCAGCTTGTATTGTAATGCTGTATTCAACCCATGTTTGCAAACCACGTCCCAGCCCAGCCTGCCGTGTCTCCAGCCAGCTGATGAGGAATGTGGGCTCCCTGGCAGAGGTGGGGCACAGCTCAGTCACTACAGCACGTGGTGGCTGTGATGAGAGGCAGTGTGTAGATGGTAATCTTTTGCTATTATACAATACTGTTTGAGGCAAAATTATTAGTGAAGTTAGTGAAGGTTTAGGTTCTCCTGCTATGAAGGGGGAAGGGACAGACAGACAGACAAGGCTGGCTTTCCAAAGCTCATTTTGAGGTAGCTGCCCTAGGATAGCGCTGGAGAGGTACAGCAAACATGTTTGTGGACAGTGCCTTTTCTTGTCTCCCAGCTGATTTGATGCATGTGTGTGCTTGTTGGTACAAAACTTGTTCAGAGAATTAATAAACTACTTACAGGATGCTCATTTAAAAGAATGTTCTGCATGTTAATAATTGTGAAAATCAGATATTGGAAACCTGCTTTGGAAACTTGGGATTCAACTAGTTGGTCAGGAGAAGCAAGAGAAAAACTGCAAGTTTGAGTACTTTGCTCAGTGCAAAACACTGAGAAATCCTGGCTATATCTAGCTCCAAGAATGGGTAAACCCTGAGGCACGAGTCCATGGGGAGATGAGGATGAGTGATAACTTCCTGGCTTTGCTGATACTTTTCCAATCGTAAGGTCAGGATGTATAAAATATTTGGCTTGAGGGGTTAACTCTCCTTGTGGAGAGACCCTGCTGTTCCTAATCCTTCCCAGCTTCCTTCATGAGAAGGACCCTCTCCCTTTGGGCTTCTTTCTTTCGCTCTCCTTGTGCTGCTGAATGGTCAGTATGGACTAAGTGGCAGTGAACACCAGACACCAACAATTTGTCCCATCTTTTATTGCGTTTGATGGGAATTTCTGTGAATGTAGGATTGAGTGCATCATCTCAGAGTGGTCATGTCGGGACTGGGGCAAGAGTGGTAATATAAGAGTTAACTATAGCAACATTTTTAGTTGGTTGGAAATCAACCTGTCCTCCTACATGATTGCCTTCATAAAAAGTTCCACATTAGATGGGAGTTCCTGAAATATTATTGCAACTACCAGCACTCTCCATTGTTGAAGCGTCAGAGTGCAGCAGAGCAGTGAGTGTCTGTTAACCCAATTTCATTACCAAAAATGACTTTATTTCCTGCTTTTGGTAATATTATAACACATTTCCAAGGTTTGCATCATGCAAGGTTTTCCATTGCTGAGAACAAAGAAAATCCATTCCTATTCAGATAGTCAGGAAGAAAAACAACCAAAAACTAACTCAAAACCCCAACCAAACAAAAAAACCACTACAAAACCCCTAACACCCCAAAACAACCAACCCCAAACTTTTTGTCTGAATGGTTTATAGCTGTAGGAGACCTCCTTCGACACTGGCAGTCCTTTGACAGGCAGGGAATAAGACAAGTTACTTCCTAAGTCATTCCATTCCATTTCACTTGTGACTGAGCACCGGGGTATTCATGCTCTCTCCGTATTCCAGTGTGAATTCTGATTCCTAAATGTGTGTGTTGTGTCTGCAGGTTCCGCAGAGGATAGAAGAGCAAGGAGATGCACCTGAGGACAGCAGTGCCGGCGTGCCCGGCCTGTGGGGCAGCTGGGGCCCCTGGTCCGCCTGCTCGCGGAGCTGCAGCGGGGGGGTGATGGAGCAGACGCGGCCCTGCCTGCCCGCCTATTACCGGGAGCGCGGCTACCGCCGGCCGGGCCGGCACTTCCCGGCCTCGGACCGGACTCTGACCCACCAGAGCGCCCACCACGAGGACTCGCTGTCTGCCTACCCCGGCCACGTCATCTCTGCCATCCGCACCTCTGTGCCGCTGCACAGGAACGAGGAGCAGCTCTGGGCCGGGCTCCGGGCCGCGGCCGCGCCCGGGGCGCGGAACAGCAGCCAGGGCGGCCGCGCGGCCCTGAGGGGCAGCCGGCACTCGCAGGGCCCGCGGCACAGCGCCAAGCCGGACAAGAGGTACGAGCCTGTGCCACAGCGTCCCTCCCTTAGCAGCGACGGGGCGGCTTAGAGTTGGGGCTTTTTCACACTTACAGGAAAGTCATTAGGGACTCAGAATGACTTTTACAGTGTTTACCGCCTTCTGGGGAAGGCTGCCCTCCCGCTTGACTACTTACGTGATGTCCAAGGGCAGATGTAATTATTCTACGACTGTGCTAAGCAGATTGTCTCGTTTCCCTTTAAGATTTTTGTTATGATTTATTGAGCGATTTTTCCTTTTCTGCTGCACTCTCATTTGACATTTTCATTAAATATCAGAACAAATAACTGTTCTATAATTGCATTCTTAACTTCAGCAGCCAGTCTGATATTAATTGGTTGAAAAAAAATTAAGTGTTTTCCATAAAGAATGGCCAACTGTCTGTTGACTTTATTTCTACTCAAAACTCTAGTTTTGTTTTGTATTTCTACTTACTGCTTTTTTGTTTTCTCTTTTTTCTTCCTACCACCTCTTTTAGCAAAATTTCCCATTTGAAGAAAATTTAAAAAATGTAGTTGTTTAATACATAGAATATTTTAAACACAGTATATATTTATATTAATTTCCTAATAGTTTTTAAGGCTGGGTGGATCTGTGCTGTTAAAAGTAATTCCAAATAATTTTCCCACTTTAGGAGAAACACTTTTTTATCTTCTTAGATACTAGTCTATCAGATTTTTTTAATATATGTGTGAGAGGAAAATAGATGTGTTTCCAATTTGGAGACTGAGCAGAACAGGCATGGAGATCCCCTGGGATGGAGCTCTCCTTAAATGTCTGTTCTCTCTGTCTTTCCTCTGAATATATATTCCAGCAGTTCTCTGGTTCTCTCCCTCTTAGCTCTCTTCTGGGAGATGCATGAAGAGAAGTTTTTTGGGGTAGTTGACAAAAAACCCAACCCAAACAAA